>BMAV01009940.1:0-16296 GCA_019973955.1 Trichonephila inaurata madagascariensis
CAATAACTCGAGTTCTAATAATCGCAGGGGAAAGTTTTTAAATGTTTTCGGCTTGGAACGGCTCCCCGTTCAAGACCCGGTTTCTTAAAATCGGTCCCTAAATTCCATGTCTAATAGTTCGTTTTTTCGAAGGTGTTTTATTTTTTAAAAAGTTACGGGAAATTTTAAAGAAACGGGCCGATTTAGATTCCCGGGAAAATTTTTGGGGAAAAGGGGTTTGGTAAGTTTCTAGGGTTAAAAAGTGGTGATTATGTCCCCAAACTTTACTTTGAAAAAAGGGACGAATTTCAAAAGCTTTTGGGGCCTTTTGAACGAATTGGAATTTTAAAAGCGCCCTAAATTTAATCAGCGTTAATTCTGGGAAAAAAAAACAAGTTTGGTAAATTTGGGGGAAACAAAAAATGGCCCAAACGCCCACAAAAAAAAGCCTTCAGTGAAGCCCATTTGAAAAAGGAAGTTAAAAAAGGAAAAATCGCAAAAATTTTTTTTTTTTTTCGGTGTTTTTGGTAAAATTTACAAAAGGTTTTAGTTCTAATAATCGCAGGGTAATGTTTTTAAGTGTCTTTGGGCGGGGAATTCCCCCCTTCGAAACACATGGTTTTAAAAACGGTGTAAGTTGGCTTTCATGTCAAATAGTTCGTTTTCAAGAAGGTGTTTTTTTTTTTAAAAAACAGGGAAATTTTTGTAACGGAGACCCAAAATTTGATTCTTAAAATTTGGGGAAAGGGTCCTTTGGTAAGTTCTAGGGTTAAAAAAAATGGTGATTATGTCACTGAAACTGTGTTAAAGGGGACAATTTTAAAAAAAAGGTTGGATCATTTGAACTAATTGGAATTTCGAAAGCGCCATAAATGTTGGGGATCAGCGTTGGTTTTGCGCAAGAAAAACTAAGTTTGGGAAGTGGAGGGAAGACAAAAAAAAGGCCCCAAAGCACGACAAAAAAAAGGTTAGTAAGCCCATTTGAAGAGGAACGCTTAAAAAAAGGGTAATACCGCAATTAAATTTTTTACTTTTTTTTTGGGGTTTTCGATACTTGTCATAAAAAAGCATTACCCAAAGTGCAATAACTCGAGTTCTAATTCGCAGGGGGAATGTTTTAAGTGTCTTTGGGCTTGGAACGGCTTCTGTTCGAATGACATCCCGGTTTTAAAATCGGTTCGTATGTTCCAAACCAAAAGGCCACAAAATTTTTTATTTTTTAAAAATTTAAATTTAATGAAACGGAAAAAATTCCGGTTTTAAAAAATGGGTCACTTTTGGGAAGTTTGGGGGTTAAAAAGTGGTGATTATGTCACTAAAACAGACTATTGAAACAGGGGCAATTTCAAAAAAAACAGTTGCTAACTTTTGAACTAGATGGGAAATTTTGACAAGCGCCAAAATATTCGGGATCGCGTGAATTCTGTGCGAAAAAAAAAAGTTTAGTGAGAACTTGGTGTTTTAAAATCGGTTTGTAAGTTGGCTTTTTAAACCAAAAAGGGGCTTTTCAAGAAGGTGTTTCATTTTTAAAAAAAGGGTTTCAGGAATTTCTGAAACGGAACCAATTTGATTCCCGGTAAAAAATTTGGGGAAAAGGGTCCTTTCTAAAAGGGGGGTTAAAAAAAATTGATTTGTCACTAAAACAGACTATTGAAACAGGGGACGAATTTCAAAGAAACAGTTGGGCATAACTTTTGAACTAATTATAATTTCGACAAGCGCCATACATATTCGAGATCAGCGTTGAATTCCGTGCAAAAAAAACAAAGTTTGGTGAGAATTGGCCGGTTTTGAAATCGGTCGGTAAGTTGGCTTTCAAGCCAAATAGGTCGGGTTTTTTAAAGGGCTTTCATTTTTTTAAAACAGTTACAGGGAAATTTTTGAAACGGAGACCAGTTAATTCCTGGTCAAATTTCGAGAGAAATGGGTCACTTTGGTAAGTTTCTAGGGTTAAAAAGTGGTGATTAGTCACTGAAACTGACTGTTGAAAGAGGGACGAATTTCAAAACAGTTGGGGCATAACATTTGAACAATTGGAAATTTTACAAGCGCCATAAATGTTGAGTGATCCCCGTTGAATTCTGCGCAAGAAAAAATAAGTTTGGTAAAATTGGAGGAAGAAAATGGCCCAAACGCACGACAAAAAAGAAAAAGCGTTGCAGTGAGCCCATTTGAAGAGGAACGCAAAAGGATAATACCGCAATTAAATTTTTTTCCTTTTTCGGGGTTTTCCCGATACTTGTCATAAAATGCTTTCCAAAGTGCAATAACTCGAATTCTAATAATCGCAGGGTAATGTTTTAAAATGTCTTTGGGCTTGGGAACGGTTCCCGTTCGAATGAAACCCCGGTTTTAAAATCGGTTTGTATGTTCTTTCAAGCTAAAGGCCGGGTTTTTTAAGGTGTTTTATTTTTAAAAAATTACAGGGAAATTTTTGGGAACGAAGATCAGATATAGGTTCCTGGTCAAATTTCGAGAGAAATGGGTCATTTGGTAAGTTTCTAGGGAAAAAAGTGGTGGGCATGTCACTGCACTATTGAAACAGGGGACGAATTTCAAAGAAACAGTTGGGCATAACTTTTGAACATTTTCAATTTCGACAAGCGTCATACATATTCGTGATCGCGTTGAATTCCCTGCAAGAAAAAAAAAGTTTGACGATTGGCTGGTTTTTAAAATCATCGGAAAGTTGGCCTCCCAAACCAAAGAGTTGGTTTTCAAGAAGGTGTTTCATTTTTAAAAAGTTACAGGAATTTCGTGAAACGGGACCAGATTTAGATTCCCGGTCAAATTTCGAGAGAAATGGGTCACTTTGGTAAGTTTCTAGGGTTAAAGAAAAAAATGGTGATTTTGTCACTGAAACTTACTGTTGAAAGGGTTGACGAATTTCAAAAAAAACAGTTGGGCATAACTTTTGAACTAATGGAAATTCGACAAGCGCCATAAATATTCGTGATCAGCGTTGAATTCTGCGCTATAAAACTAAGTTTGGTAGAATTGAGGAAGACAAATAAATGGCCTCAAACGCCCGACAAAGAGAAATGCGTTGCAGTGAAGCCTATTTGAAAGAGGAACGCTTCCAAAAGGATAATACAGTATTTAACTTTTTTTTACTTTTTTCGGTGTTTTTCTGATACTTGTCATAAAAATGCATTACCAAAGTGCAATAACTCGAGTTCTAATAATCGCAGGGTAATGTTTTAAGTGTCTTTGGGCTTGGGAACGGCTTCCTGTACGAATGACACCCGGTTTTTTAAAATCGGTCCGTATGTTGTCTTTCATGCCAAATAGGTCGGTTTTTTCAAGGTGTTTTATTTTTTAAAAAAGTTACAGGAATTTTGCGAAACGAAGATCAGATATAGGTTCCTCGTCAAATTTCGAGAGAAATGGGTCATTTTGGTAAGTTTCTAGGGTAAAAAAAAAAAAGTGGTGGGCATGTCACTGAAACAGACTATTGAAACAGGGGACGAATTTCAAAGAAACATTTGGGCATAACTTTTGAACTAATTGCAATTTCTACAAGCGTCATACATATTCGTGATCAGCGTTGAATTCCGTGCAAGAAAAACAAAGTTTGGTGAGAATTGGCTGGTTTTTAAAATCAGTCGGTAAGTTGGCCTCCAAGCCAAAGAGGTCGGTTTTTCAAGAAAGTGTTTCATTTTAAAAAAATTACTGGAATTTCGTGAAACGGAGACAAGATTTAGATTCCTGGTCAAATTTCGAGAGAAATGGGGCACTTTGGTAAGTTTTAGGGTTAAAAGTGGTGATTATGTCACTGAAACTGACTGTTGAAAGAGGGGACGACTTTCAAAGAAACAGTTGGGCATAACATTTGAACTAATTGGAATTTCGACAAGCGCCATAAATGTTAGTGATCAGCGTTGAATTCTGCGCGAGAAAAACTAAGTTTGGTAAGAATTGGAGGAAGACAAAAAAAAGGCCCAAACACACGACAAAGAGAAATGCGTTGCAGTGAAGCCCATTTGAAAGAGGAACGCTTCAAAAAGGATAATACAGCATTTAACTTTTTTTTACTTTTTTTCGGTGTTTTTCTGATACTTGTCATAAAAATGCATTACCAAAGTGCAATAACTCGAGTTCTAATAATCGCAGGGTAATGTTTTAAGTGTGTTTGGGCTTGGGAACGGCTCCCCGTTCGAATGACACCCGGTTTTTTAAAATCGGTCCGTAAGTTGGCTTTCATGTCAAATAGTTCGTTTTTTTAAAGAAGGTGTTTTATTTTTTAAAAATGTTACAGGAATTTAATGAAACGGAGACCAGATTTAGATTCCTGGTGAAATTTCGAGAGAAATGGGTCACTTTGGTAAGTTTCTAGGGTTAAAAAAAAGTGGTGATTATGTCACTAAAACAGACTATTGAAACAGGGGACGAATTTCAAAGAAACAGTTGGGCATAACTTTTGAACTAATTGGAATTTCGACAAGCGCCATACATATTCGGGATCAGCGTTGAATTCTGTGCAAGAAAAACTAAGTTTGGTAAGAATTGGAGGAAGACAAAAAAATGGCCCAAACGCACGACAAAGAGAAATGCGTTGCAGTGAAGCCCATTTGAAAGAGGAACGCTTAAAAAAGGATAATACCGCAATTAAATTTTTTACTTTTTTCGGGGTTTTTCTGATACTTGTCATAAAAATGCATTACCAAAGTGCAATAACTCGAGTTCTAATAATCGCAGGGTAATGTTTTAAGTGTCTTTGGGCTTGGGAACGGCTTCCTGTTCGAATGACATCCGGTTTTTTAAAATCGGTTTGTATGTTGGCTTTCAAGCCAAAGAGGCCGGTTTTTTCAAGGTGTTTTATTTTTTAAAAAAGTTACAGGAATTTTGCGAAACGAAGATCAGATATAGGTTCCTGGTCACATTTCGAGAGAAATGGGTCATTTTGGTAAGTTTCTAGGGTAAAAAAGTGGTGGGCATGTCACTGAAACAGACTATTGAAACAGGGGACGAATTTCAAAGAAACAGTTGGGCATAACTTTTGAACTAATTGCAATTTCGACAAGCGTCATACATATTCGTGATCAGCGTTGAATTCCGTGCAAGAAAAATAAAGTTTGGTGAGAATTGGCTGGTTTTTTAAAATCGATTTGTAAGTTGGCTTTTAAGCCAAAAGGGTCGGTTTTTTCAAGAAGGTGTTTCATTTTTAAAAAAAAGTTACAGGAATTTCGTGAAACGGAGACCAGATTTAGATTCCTGGTCAAATTTCCGAGAGAAATGGGTCACTTTATTAAGTTTCTAGGGTTAAAAAAAAAAGTGGTGATTATGTCACTAAAATTGACTGTTGAAAGAGGGGACGAATTTCAAAGAAACAGTTGGGCATAACTTTTGAACTAATTGGAAATTCGACAAGCGCCATAAATATTCGTGATCAGCGTTGAATTCTGCGCTATAAAAACTAAGTTTGGTAAGAATTGGAGGAAGACAAATAAATGGCCCCAAACGCACGACAAAGAGAAATGCGTTGCAGTGAAGCCTATTTGAAAGAGGAACGCTTCAAAAAGAATAATACCGCAATTAAAATTTTTTTACTTTTTTTTTGGTGTTTTCTGATAATTGTCATAAAAATGCATTACCAAAGTGCAATAACTCGAGTTCTAATAATCGCAGGGTAATGTTTTAAGTGTTTTTCGGCTTGGGAACGGCTCCCCGTTCGAATGACACCCGGTTTCTTAAAATCGGTCCGTAAGTTGGCTTTCATGTCTAATAGTTCGTTTTTTTCAAGAAGGTGTTTTATTTTTTAAAAAAGTTACAGGAATTTAATGAAACGGAGACCAGATTTAGATTCCTGGTCAAATTTCGGGAGAAATGGGTCACATTGGTAAGTTTCTAGGGTTAAAAAAAAAAGTGGTGATTATGTCACTCAAACTGACTGTTGAAAGAGGGGACGAATTTCAAAGAAAAAATTTGGGCATAACTTTTGAACATGGAATTTCGACAAGCGCCATAAATGTTAGTGATCAGCGTTGGGAAATTTTGCGCAAGAAAAACTAAGTTTGGTAAGTTGGAGGAAGACAAAAAATGGCCCAAACGCACGACAAAGAGAAATGCGTTGCAGTGAAACCATTTGAAAGAGGAACGCTTAAAAAAGGATAATACCGCAATTAAATTTTTTTACTTTTTTCGGGGTTTTTCTGATACTTGTCATAAAAATGCATTACCAAAGTGCAATAACTCGAGGTTTTAATAATCGCAGGGTAATGTTTTAAATGTCTTTGGGCGGGAACGCTTCCCCGTTCGAATGACATCGGTTTTTAAAATCGGTTCGTATGTTGGCTTTCAAGCCAAGAGGCCGTTTTTCAAGGTGTTTTATTTTTTAAAAAGTTACAGGAATTTAATGAAACGGAGACCATATTTAGATTCCTGGTAAATTTCGAGAGAAATGGGTCACTTTGGTAAGTTTCTAGGGTTAAAAGTGGTGATTATGTCACTAAAACAGAGGCTATTGAAACAGGGACGAATTTCAAAGAAACAGTTGGGCACTAACTTTTGAACTAGTGTAGAATTTCAAGACAAGCGCCATACTATTCGCTAAAAGGATCAGCATTATATTTGTGCAAGAAAAATAAAAGTTTAGTGAAATTGGCTGGTGTTTTAAAATCGGTTTTGTAAGCTGGCTTTTAAAGCCAAAGGGTCGAGTGTTTTCAAGAAGGTGTTTCATTTTAAAAAAAGGGTTTCAGGAATTTCAGGAAACGGAGACCAGATTTAGATTCCTGGTCAAATTTCGGAGAAATGGGTCACTTCGTAAGTTTCTAGGGTTAAAAAAGTGGTGATTATGTCACTGAAACTTACTGTTGAAAAGAGTTGACGAATTTCAAAGAAACAGTTGGACATAACTTTTGAACTAATTGAAATTCGACAAGCGCCATAAATATTCGTGATCAGCGTTGAATTCTGCGCTATAAAAACTAAGCTTTGGTAGAATTGGAGGAAGACAAATAAATGCCCCAAACGCACGACAAAGAGAAATGCGTTGCAGTGAAGCCTATTTGAAAGAGGAACGCTTCAAAAAGAATAATACCGCAATTAAATTTTTTTACTTTTTTTTTCGGTGTTTTCTGATAGTTGTCATAAAAATGCATTACCAAAGTGCAATAACTCGAGTTCTAATAATCGCAGGGTAATGTTTTAAGTGTCTTTGGGCTTGGGAACGTCTCCCCGTTCGAATGACACATGGTTTTTTAAAATCGGTTCGTAAGTTGGCTTTCATGTCAAATAGTTCGTTTTTTTTCAAGAAGGTGTTTCATTTTTAAAAAAGGGTTACAGAATTTGTGAAACGGAGACCAGAGTTAGATTCCGGGGTCAAATTTCCCGAGAAAAGGGGTCACTTTATTAAGTTTCTGGGGTTTAAAAAAAAGTGGTGATTATGTCACTAAAATTGACTGTTGAAAGAGGGGACGAATTTAAAAAGAAACAGTTGGCAAACTTTGAACTAATTGGAAATTCGACAAGCGCCATAAACATTTCGTGATCAGCGTTGAATTCTGCGCTATAGAAAATAAGTTTGGTAAATTGGAGGAAGACAAATAAATGCCCCAAACGCACGACAAAATGCGTTGCAGTAAAGCCATTTGAAGAAAAACGCTTCAAAAGGATAATACAGCAATTAAAATTTTTTACTTTTTCGGTGTTTTCTGATATTGTCATAAAATGCATTACCAAATGCAATAACCGAGTTCTAATAATCGCAGGTAATGTTTTAAGTGTCTTTCGGCTTGGGAACGGATCCCTGTTCGAATGACTCATGGTTTTTTAAAATCGGTCCGTAAGTTGGCTTTCATGTCAAATAGTTCGTTTTTTTCAAGAAGGTGTTTTATTTTTTAAAAAAGTTACAGGAATTTAATGAAACGGAGACCAGATTTAGATTCCTGGTCAAATTTCGAGAGAAATGGGTCACATTGGTAAGTTTCCAGGGTTAAAAAAAAATTGGTGATTATGTCTCTAAAACAGACTATTGAAACAGGGGACGAATTTCAAAGAAACAGTTGGACATAACTTTTGAACGAATTGAAATTTCGACAAGCGCTATACATATTCGTGAACAGCGTTAAATTCTTTGCAAGAAAACTTAAGTTTGGTGAGAATTGGCCGGTTTTTTGAAATCGGTCGGTAAGTTGGCTTTCAAGCCAAATAGGTCGGTTTTTTTAAGGTCTTTCATTTTTATAAAACAGTTACAGGAATTTCGTGAAACGGAGACCAGATTTAGATTCCTGGTCAAATTTCGAGAGAAATGGGTCACTTTGGTAAGTTTCTAGGGTTAAAAAAAAAAGTGGTGATTATGTCACTGAAACTGACTGTTGAAAGAGGGGACGAATTTCAAAGAAACAGTTGGGCATAACATTTGAACTAATTGGAATTTCGACAAGCGCCATAAATGTTAGTGATCAGCGTTGAATTCTGCGCAAGAAAAACTAAGTTTGGTAAGAATTGGAGGAAGACAAAAAAATGGCCCAAACGCACGACAAAGAGAAATGCGTTGCAGTGAAGCCCATTTGAAAGAGGAACGCTTAAAAAAGGATAATACCGCAATTAAATTTTTTTCCTTTTTTTCGGGGTTTTCTGATACTTGTCATAAAATGCATCCAAAGTGCAATAACTCGATTCTAATAATCGCAGGGTAATGTTTTAAGTGTCTTTGGGCTTGGGAACGGCTTCCTGTTCGAATGACACCCGGTTTTTTAAAATCGGTTTGTATGTTGGCTTTCAAGCCAAATAGGCCGTTTTTTCAAGGTGTTTTATTTTTTAAAAAAGTTACAGGAATTTTGCGAAACGAAGATCAGATATAGGTTCCTGGTCAAATTTCGAGAGAAATGGGTCATTTTGGTAAGTTTCTAGGTAAAAAAAAAGTGGTGGGCATGTCACTGAAACAGACTATTGAAACAGGGGACGAATTTCAAAGAAACAGTTGGGCATAACTTTTGAACTAATTGCAATTTCGACAAGCGTCATACATATTCGTGATCAGCGTTGAATTCCGTGCAAGAAAAACAAAGTTTGGTGAGAATTGGCTGGTTTTTAAAAATCATACGGAAAGTTGGCCTCCAAGCCAAAGAGGTTGGTTTTTTCAAGAAGGTGTTTCATTTTTAAAAAAAAGTTACAGGAATTTCGTGAAACGGAGACCAGATTTAGATTCCTGGTCAAATTTCGAGAGAAATGGGTCACTTTGGTAAGTTTCTAGGGTTAAAGAAAAAGTGGTGATTATGTCACTGAAACTTACTGTTGAAAGGGTTGACGAATTTCAAAGAAACAGTTGGGCATAACTTTTGAACTAATTGGAAATTCGACAAGCGCCATAAATATTCGTGATCAGCGTTGAATTCTGCGCTATAAAAACTAAGTTTGGTAAGAATTGGAGGAAGACAAATAAATGGCCTCAAACGCCCGACAAAGAGAAATGCGTTGCAGTGAAGCCTATTTGAAAGAGGAACGCTTCAAAAAGGATAATACAGTATTTAACTTTTTTTTACTTTTTTTTTTCGGTGTTTTTCTGATACTTGTCATAAAAATGCATTACCAAAGTGCAATAACTCGAGTTCTAATAATCGCAGGGTAATGTTTTAAGTGTCTTTGGGCTTGGGAACGGCTTCCTGTACGAATGACACATGGTTTTTTAAAATCGGTCCGTAAGTTGGCTTTCATGTCAAATCGTTCCTTTTTTTTCAAGTTGTTTTATTTTTTAAAAAAGTTACAGGAATTTTGCGAAACGAAGATCAGATATAGGTTCCTCGTCAAATTTCGAGAGAAATGGGTCATTTTGGTAAGTTTCTAGGGTAAAAAAAAGTGGTGGGCATGTCACTGAAACAGACTATTGAAACAGGGGACGAATTTCAAAGAAACATTTGGGCATAACTTTTGAACTAATTGCAATTTCTACAAGCGTCATACATATTCGTGATCAGCGTTGAATTCCGTGCAAGAAAAACAAAGTTTGGTGAGAATTGGCTGGTTTTTAAAATCAGTGTAAGTTGGCCTCCAAGCCAAAGAGGTCGGTTTTTTCAAGAAAGTGTTTCATTTTTAAAAAAAAGTTACTGGAATTTCGTGAAACGGAGACAAGATTTAGATTCCTGGTCAAATTTCGAGAGAAATGGGTCACTTTGGTAAGTTTCTAGGGTTAAAAAAAAAGTGGTGATTATGTCACTGAAACTGACTGTTGAAAGAGGGGACGACTTTCAAAGAAACAGTTGGGCATAACATTTGAACTAGTGGAATTTCGACAAGCGCCATAAATGTTAGTGATCAGCTTGAATTCTGCGCAGAAGAAAAATAAGTTTGGTAAGAATTGGAGGAAGACAAAAAGGCCCAAACACGACAAAGAGAAATGCGTTGCAGTGAAGCCCATTTGAAAGAGGAACGCTTCAAAAGGATAATACAGCATTTAACTTTTTTTACTTTTTTTTAGGTGTTTTCTGATACTTGTCATAAAAATGTGTTACCAAAGTGAAATAACTCGAAATCTAATAATCGCAGGGTAATGTTTTAGGGTGTTTTGGGCTTGGGAACGGCTCCCCGTTCGAATGACACCCGGTTTTTTAAAATCGGTCCGTAAGTTGGCTTTCAGTCAAATAGTTCGTTTTTTAAGAAGGTGTTTTATTTTTTAAAAATGTTACAGGAATTTTGAAACGGAGACCAGATTTAGATTCCTGGTGAAATTTCGAGAGAAATGGGTCACTTTGGTAAGTTTCTAGGGTTAAAAAAAAGTGGTGATTATGTCACTAAAACAGACTATTGAAACAGGGGACGAATTTCAAAGAAACAGTTGGGCATACTTTTGAACTAATTGGAATTTCGACAAGCGCCATACATATTCGGGATCAGCGTTGAATTCTGTGCAAGAAAAAAAGTTTGGTGATAATTGGCTGGTTTTTAAAATCGGTTTGTAAGTTGGCTTTTAAGCCAAAAGGGTCGGTTTTTTCAAGAAGGTGTTTCATTTTTAAAAAAAGTTACAGGAATTTCGTGAAACGGAGACCAGATTTAGATTCCTGGTCAAATTTCGAGAGAAATGGGTCACTTTGGTAAGTTTCTAGGGTTAAAAAAAAAAGTGGTGATTATGTTACTGAAACTTACTGTTGAAAGAGTTGACGAATTTCAAAGAAACAGTTGGGCATAACTTTTGAACTAATTGGAAATTGAACAAGCGCCATAAATATTCGTGATCAGCGTTGAATTCGGCGCTATAAAAACTAAGTTTGGTAAGGGAAATTTGGGGGAAGAAAATAAATGGCCCCAAACGCACGACAAAAAGAAATGCCCTTGCAGTGAAGCCTATTTGAAAGAGGAACGCTTCCAAAAGAATAATACCGCAATTAAAATTTTTTTACTTTTTTTTTCGGTGTTTTCTGATAGTTGTCATAAAAATGCATTACCAAAGTGCAATAACTCGAGTTCTAATAATCGCAGGGGTAATGTTTTAAGTGTCTTTGGGCGGGAACGGTCCCGTTCGAATGACACATGGTTTTTTAAAATCGGTCCGTAAGTTGGCTTTCATGTCAAATCGTTCCTTTTTTTTCAAGAAGGTGTTTTATTTTTTAAAAAAGTTACAGGAATTTAACGGAGACCAGATTTAGATTCCTTGTCAAATTTCGAGAGAAATGGGTCACTTTGGTAAGTTTCTCGGGTTAAAAGTGGTGATTATGTCACTAAACAGTATTGAAACAGGGGACGGAGTACCGAAGAAACAGTTGGGCATAACGCGACTAATTATAATTTCGACAAGCGCCGTACATATTCGAGATCAGCGTTTGAATTCGATGTGCGAAAAAACCTAGGAAGTTTAGGTGAAGATGGCCGGTTTTTTTGAAATCGGTCGGTAAGTTGGCTTTCAAAGCCAAATAGGTCGGTTTTAAAAGGTCTTTCATTTTATAAAACAGTTGAAGATTTTGTGAAACAGGACAGATTTAGATTCATAAATTAAAATTTCAAATGATTCACTGGTAAAGTTTCTAGGGTTAAAAAAAAGTGTTTAGTGTAATACATGACGGCTATTTAGAAAGAGGACCGTTTCAAAAAGAAGCAAGTTGGCATAACATTTGAACTAATTGGAATTCGGAAACAAGCGCCATAAATGTTAGTGATAGCGTTAAGATTACGCAAGAAAAACTAGGTTGGTAGAATTGGAGGAAGACAAAAATGGCCCAAACGCACGACAAAAGTACGTTTAGGTGAAGGCCCATTTGAAAGAGGAACGCTTAAAGGATAATACCGCAATTAAATTTTTTCCTTTTTTCGGGGTTTTCTGATACTTGTCATAAAAATGCATTACCAAAGTGCAATAACTCGAATTCTAATAATCGCAGGGTTATGTTTTAAGTGTCTTTGGAGAGCGGGAACGGCTTCATGTTCGAATGACACCCGGTTTTTTTTAAAATCGGTTTTGTATGTTGGCTTTCAAGCCAAATGGGCCCTTTTCAAGGTGTTTTATTTTTTAAAAAGTTACAGGAATTTTGCGAAACGAAGATCAGATATAAGGTTCCTGTGGTCAAATTTCGAGAGAGAAATGGGTCATTTTGGTAAGTTTCTAGGGTAAAAGTGGTGGGCATGTCACTGGGAAACAGACTATTGAAACAGGGGACGAATTTCAAAAAGAAACAGTTTGGCATAACTTTTGAACTAATTGCAATTTCGACAAGCGTCATACATATATTCGTGATCGGCGTTGAATTCCGTGCAAAGAAAAACAAAAGTTTGACGAAATTGGCTGATTTTAAAATCATACGGAAAGTTGGCCTCCAAGCCAAAGAGGTTGGTTTTCAAGAAGTTGTTCATTTTAAAAAAGTTACAGGAATTTCGTGAGAGAGCGGAGACCAGATTTAGATTCCTGGTCAAATTTCGAGGAAATGGGTCACTTTGGTAAGTTTCTAGGGTTAAAGAAAAAGTGGTGATTATGTCACTGAAACTTACACTGTTGAAAGGGTTGACGAATTTCAAAGAAACAGTTGGGCATAACTTTTGAACTAATTGGAATTTCGACAAGCGCCATAAATATTCGTGATCAGCGTTGAATTCTGCGCTATAAAAACTAAGTTTGGTAAGAATTGGAGGAAGACAAATAAATGGCCCAAACGCCCGACAAAGAGAAATGCGTTGCAGTGAAGCCTATTTGAAAGAGGAACGCTTCAAAAAGGATAATACAGTATTTAACTTTTTTTTACTTTTTTTCGGTGTTTTTCTGATACTTGTCATAAAAATGCATTACCAAAGTGCAATAACTCGAGTTCTAATAATCGCAGGGTAATGTTTTAAGTGTCTTTGGGCTTGGGAACGGCTTCCTGTACGAATGACACCCGGTTTTTTAAAATCGGTCCGTATGTTGTCTTTCATGCCAAATAGGTCGGTTTTTTCAAGGTGTTTTATTTTTTAAAAAAGTTACAGGAATTTTGCGAAACGAAGATCAGATATAGGTTCCTCGTCAAATTTCGAGAGAAATGGGTCATTTTGGTAATTTCTAGGGTAAAAAAAAAAAAAGTGGTGGGCATGTCACTGGGAAAAAGACTATTGAAACAGGGGACGAATTTCAAAGAAACATTTGGGCATAACTTTTGAACTAATTGCAATTTCTACAAGCGTCATACATATTCGTGATCAGCGTTGAATTCCGTGCAAGAAAAACAAAGTTTGGTGAGAATTGGCTGGTTTTTAAAAATCAGTCGGTAAGTTGGCCTCCAAGCCAAAGAGGTCGGTTTTTTCAAGAAAGTGTTTCATTTTTAAAAAAAAGTTACTGGAATTTCGTGAAACGGAGACAAGATTTAGATTCCTGGTCAAATTTCGAGAGAAATGGGTCACTTTGGTAAGTTTCTAGGGTTAAAAAAAAAGTGGTGATTATGTCACTGAAACTGACTGTTGAAAGAGGGGACGACTTTCAAAGAAACAGTTGGGCATAACATTTGAACTAATTGGAATTTCGACAAGCGCCATAAATGTTAGTGATCAGCGTTGAATTCTGCGCAAGAAAAACTAAGTTTGGTAAGAATTGGAGGAAGACAAAAGGCCCAAACACGACAAAGAGAAATGCGTTGCAGTGAAGCCCATTTGAAAGAGGAACGCTTCAAAAAGGATAATACAGCATTTAACTTTTTTTTACTTTTTTTTTTCGGTGTTTTTCTGATACTTGTCATAAAAATGCATTACCAAAGTGCAATAACTCGAGTTCTAATAATCGCAGGGTAATGTTTTAAGTGTCTTTGGGCTTGGGAACGGCTCCCCGTTCGAATGACACATGGTTTTTTAAAATCGGTCCGTTAGTTGGCTTTCATGTCAAATCGTTCGTTTTTTTCAAGAAGGTGTTTTATTTTTTAAAAAAGTTACAGGAATTTAATGAAACGGAGACCAGATTTAGATTCCTTGTCAAATTTCGAGAGAAATGGGTCACTTTGGTAAGTTTCTAGGGTTAAAAAAAAAAGTGGTGATTATGTTACTGAAACTTACTGTTGAAAGAGTTGACGAATTTCAAAGAAACAGTTGGGCATAACTTTTGAACTAATTGGAAATTCGACAAGCGCCATAAATATTCGTGATCAGCGTTGAATTCTGCGCTATAAAAACTAAGTTTGGTAAGAATTGGAGGAAGACAAATAAATGGCCCCAAACGCACGACAAAGAGAAATGCGTTGCAGTGAAGCCTATTTGAAAGAGGAACGCTTCCAAAAGAATAATACCGCAATTAAAATTTTTTTACTTTTTTTTTCGGTGTTTTCTGATATTTGTCATAAAAATGCATTACCAAAGTGCAATAACTCGAGTTCTAATAATCGCAGGGTAATGTTTTAAGTGTTTTTCGGCTTGGGAACGGATCCCCGTTCGAATGACACCCAGTTTTTTAAAATCGGTCCGTAAGTTGGCTTTCATGTCTAATAGTTCGTTTTTTTCAAGAAGGTGTTTTATTTTTTAAAAAAGTTACAGGAATTTAATGAAACGGAGACCAGATTTAGATTCCTGGTCAAATTTCGAGAGAAATGGGTCACTTTGGTAAGTTTCTAGGGTTAAAAAAAAGTGGTGATTATGTCACTAAAACAGACTATTGAAACAGGGGACGAATTTCAAAGAAACAGTTGGGCATAACTTTTGAACTAATTGGAATTTCGACAAGCGCCATACATATTCGGGATCAGCGTTGAATTCTGTGCTAGAAAAAAAGAGTTTGGTGAGAATTGGCTGGTTTTTTAAAATCGGTTTGTAAGTTGGCTTTTAAGCCAAAGGGGTCGGTTTTTTCAAGAAGGTGTTTCATTTTTAAAAAAAAAGTTACTCGAATTTCGTGAAACGGAGACCAGATTTAGATTCCTGGTCAAATTTCGAGAGAAATGGGTCACTTTGGTAAGTTTCTAGGGTTAAAAAAAAAAGTGGTGATTATGTCACTGAAACTGACTGTTGAAGAGGGACGAATTTCAAAGAAACATTTGGGCATAACATTTGAACTAATTGGAATTTCGACAAGCGCCATAAATGTTAGTGATCAGCGTTGAATTCTGCGCAAGAAAAACTAAGTTTGGTAAGAATTGGAGGAAGACAAAAAAATGGCCCAAACGCACGACAAAGAGAAATGCGTTGCAGTGAAGCCCATTTGAAAGAGGAACGCTTCAAAAAGGATAATACCGCAATTAAATTTTTTTTCCTTTTTTTCGGGGTTTTTCTGATACTTGTCATAAAAATGCATTACCAAAGTGCAATAACTCGAATTCTAATAATCGCAGGGTAATGTTTTAAGTGTCTTTGGGCTTGGGAACGGCTTCCTGTTCGAATGACACCCGGTTTTTTAAAATCGGTTTGTATGTTGGCTTTCAAGCCAAATAGGCCGGTTTTTCAAGGTGTTTTATTTTTAAAAAGTTAACGAATTTTGCAGAAACGAAGATCAGATATAGGTTCCTGGTCAAATTTCGAGAGAAATGGGTCATTTTGGTAAGTTTCTAGGGTAAAAAAAAGTGGTGGGCATGTCACTGAAACAGACTATTGAAACAGGGGACGAATTTCAAAGAAACAGTTGGGCATAACTTTTGAACTAATTGCAATTTCGACAAGCGTCATACATATTCGTGATCAGCGTTGAATTCCGTGCAAGAAAAACAAAGTTTGGTGAGAATTGGCTGGTTTTTAAAAATCATACGGTAAGTTGGCCTCCAAGCCAAAGAGGTTGGTTTTTTCAAGAAGGTGTTTCATTTTTAAAAAAAAGTTACAGGAATTTCGTGAAACGGAGACCAGATTTAGATTCTGGTCAATTCGAGAAAATGGTCACTTTGGTAAGTTTCTAGGGTTAAAGAAACAAGTGGTGATTATGTCACTGAAACTTACTGTTGAAAGGTTGACGAATTT
>BMAV01009941.1:0-19622 GCA_019973955.1 Trichonephila inaurata madagascariensis
TACTGTAAAAAACGATGCTTTGAGCCTTTTATTCTGACTTGTTTATTTTCGATGAGATAAATTTTATTTCTGAAATGGAGGCATAGTAAAAGGCAAATAATATTAAATGGTTATGTTTTTGGTTACGGGTTTTCAGGTACAGTTCTTTACAGAAAAGAAAATATATGTCGAGTTTTTTCCTTCCGTGGATGAAAACTTATGAAATCATTTAATAATAAAGTTAACTATGATTTACTCTCTATATAAAGAACGACATTAGTATTGACATAAAAACGATAATGTCGATAAAAAAATTACTTAAAACTGAAAAATATTTTCCACTTTTCATCTTACGAAAAATTTAAATTAACGTCAAAAATTATTTTAACTTAAAATTCGTTTGCATTTAGTTCTTTTAACTAATATAGCATAAGAGATAAGAGCATATATACTTTTTAGAAAGTTTTACACTATAAATTTCCCTTAAATGGTATTACCAATTGGTGATCTCCATTTCCATTAAAACAAATTATGTTCTTTTCCAAAATATGTTCCCCCATTTTGTTTCCCATAAAACAAGCTTGCATATTAAAGACTAGTTTATTAATGCATACACAGCTTTTGTCAACGCCCTTTCCCTTCCGAAGATATGTTTTCTTTTCTAGTTGTCATGATAATATCTAATGGTATAATTACATTTACACACTTTATATTTGTGTTTCAGACTATTTGAAACAGACTTTAAACCTACCAAGATTGATAGCTGGTTCTATAATAGGAGTAGGATATCTAACAAGTGTTGGTGTTCGTTCAAGAGAGAATGGAAAGCAAACAATCGATGAAATTAAAGAGCAACATCTTACAAATACAAGCTTAACAGGAGGAATAGATACGGAAGATTCCCTTGGAGCGGATAGCAATTCAGCTATTGGAATGGAAACGAATTCAGGACAGGATGATCTGGATACTGATGATACAACTGTCGAAAGAAGTGAAACTACGATAACCGAAGCTGGGGTAGGAATTGAAGAAAAAGCAAAGGACCAAGCAGAACAGGTTGGAATAGGTACAGGAGTTGCAACTGGAGGAAATGTTAAAAATATTGCAGAATTAAATAAGGGAACTGCAGAAACCAACGATGAAGTTGACGTGGATGTAAATACTGGAGTGAATGGTGACACATTAGTTGAAACAGATCTCGAAATTGCAGCCGATGTAGATGGAAGTCCTGCTCAAGAAGTGGGCACAGAAGCAAGGGATGCAGAGCGAAGAAAAACAACTAGCGGAATAAATCAGAATGAACATTACTCTCATAGAACTAAAACAGGAACAGATGCTGAAGATCAAGAGGTTTCAACGTCCAGAATAAGTTCAAGATTTTTAACAAGTGACGTAAAAGAGGAAGCAAGAGAAAGTGAGATTCCTGAAGAGACTTCCATTGAGAAATCAATTGATGGTAGCATATATGGTGAGATATCAGAATCAACTGATGAAGCTGATTCTGATGCCTCAAGAGGAGAAAATTCTGAAGGAATATTGAAATCTGTAATCGGGAATGCTTTTAGTGAGGATTCAAAATTAGAATCTGCATCGATTGAAGAAACTGATTCTGATGCCACAGAAGAAGAGGATTCAGGAGAAGAATCGAAATCAGTATCTGGATCAGTTGAGGAAGAGCAAGAGGATACAACGTCCAGAATGAGTGCAGGAATTTTAACAATCGACTCAAAAGAGGAAGCAATAGAAAGTGAGATTCTTAAAGAGACTTCCATCGAGGAATCGATCGAAGGCCTCTCTGATGAGATACCAAAAGCAATATCTGAATCAATTGAGGAAGCTGATTTTGGTGCAACAGAAGGAGAGGATTCTGGAGAAGAATTGAAATCAATATCTGAATCAATAGAGAAAGCTGATTCTGGTGCCATAGAAGGAGAGAATTCTGGAGAAGAATTTAAATCAATATCTGAATCAATCGAGGAAGCTGATTCTGGTGCCACAGAAGGAGAGGATTCTGGAGAAGAATTGAAATCAATATCTAAATCAGTTGATGAAGGCATCTCTAGTGACGTTTCGAAATCTATATCGGCTTCAATTGATAGAAATAGTTCTAGTGCCACAGGAAAAGAAATTTCTGAAGGAATATCGAAATCAAAATCTGGATCAACTAATGGAGCCACTTCTGATGCCACAGTAAGAAAAATTTCTGAAGAAATATCGGACTTGGTATCTGTATTAATTGATGATGGCCATTCTAGGGAAATTTCAAAATCAGTATCTGAATCAAATGATGACGCTGCTTCGAATCATGCAGAAAGTGAAATTTTGGAAGGTAATTCAACATCAGAAAAAAGTTTAAATACTTTCTTAGACAAAGAAAGCGTTACGTTTTCAGGAGTTACTGTTAGGCATGCATTAGGTCGAATAGAAATTTTGGATTCTGAAGGTAATATTTTAGAAGTAATAAAAACGTTTACGGTAAGTGCACCTAGAACGAATTCTGAAAGAGGATCATCTGAGGCAACTAGGTCACATGCGGGGGATGGATATGAAACGAACAGTACAATTACTGAAAATCGCAAAATGGATGAAATTAATAGAAGTGTAGCTGGACGTGGAATTGATAGAGAACATGAAAAAGTTGTTGTTGTAAGAGTATCAGGTGTAGGAGAAGAATCAAAAACTGCAACAAATAATGAAGATGATGTGGATATAGTTGGAGATGATGAATCTGGGAGAGTTGTAGGAAGTGGAAGCGATAAAGGTAAAGAAATATATTCAGAGAAGCGGTAGACTGAGTAACAAAAATAAATATTATTATAAAAGAAAGTTCTTAGAAAGCATTTATTATTAAGTTTTGAGTAGTACTGTTCGCAGGGAGAAAAAAAGATGCAGTTTTTTCTATAGCTCTTTGACAATCATGGACATTAAATAATAATAACAAGTTACAAAACTTTCTGTTCCAATGCATCATATCCGATGGAATAATGTTTTATTTCGGATCTACTCACATAGTCGAATATTTTAAAAAAATTTTACTACGTTTTTAAAAGTAGGAAAATTAAAAACTAAATTAAGTAATTATTCAGTTTTAACCCTAAATGAATGATTTTAACCAAAAATGTCATTCTTATGCATTATATTAAGTAAAACGTAGCCAGAATTCATATCATCTCAGTCTAGGAGAACAGGGATGGTTAGTCACCATTTTGATACCTCTTATATGAAATATTTATTGTTTGATGCAATTTTGAAATTTGTATATATAACTGAAGCTTCAATACTTTCAATATATTTAATTTCTGTATACTTTATTTCATATATACATTACACATTTCGTTTCATAGACTTTAAAGTTATATCTAGTATATGTACGAGGGAAAGTCAAAAAGTAAAGGGACTTTTGCAATTGTTCTTTGCAAGATTTAGCAACAGTACTACTATCCAGCGCTGAATGAGGGTTTGTCGGTAACAGTTCTATACAACTTGTGTCACTCGTCTTCACACATAGTTAGTGGAGTGTAGCAAACCGTTCACCATGACAGCTCCATTGTCGATCCGCACCAAGGAAGAAAGGAGGGTAGTGATTCACTTTTTATTTGCAGAAAGTGTGATACCTGCGCTGGATACCTGCCATCTCTTCCATCACTAGAAACTTCTATAACTATACCCTCAACGACTTGCACACTGTCCTCGGTGATAGGTTGGCGTCGATGGATTCCCCGATCCTTCGTCGTCACATAACGAATTTCTTCCCTGTTTAAAGCAATCTATCCATTCGTTATTCTTGCCTCGCTATAAACAGCTGTCATCATATTGCGCTTGCATGCGACGAATAATTTCCGCAAGTTTCACACCTTCCGCAAACAAAAAGTGAACACTGTTCTCCTTTCCTACTCGGTGCAGATCGACAATGGAGCTGCTATGTTGAATAATCTGCTACAACCCCAACGAATATGACGGAAAACGAGTGACACGTTGTGCAGAAGTGAGGCCGACTACCCCTTATTCAGCGATGGGTACTAGCGCTGTTGCCAAACCTTGGAAATAGAAACTGTAAAAGTTCTCTTACTTTTTGACTTTCACTTGTATATAAGAGAGAAGAGGTCCGTTAGAGGTGAATTTTAGAGGTACATGAAACGAAAAAAGTTTCAGTCTTTTCGTTTAAGGCTGTTTTCGGTTAATGTTAAATAATAGAACCCGAGTTTGGAACATTTTTTCAGATATAAAAGAAATGGAAAGTTAATATGATATTCTGGCTTCAATATCCTTTAGAGAGCAACATTTTTTATCATACTTCCCATTTTTCTCCGAGTTGATTCATTTTTTCTGGTATAAAATGCGTTTCGCATTTCTTATCCTATACCGTAATGTTAAATGGGCTTTGCCTTCTCGTATTCAAACAAAAAAAGAAAGTATTCACGGAATGTTTTGAAATTTTTAAAAACACTATATTGTTAACAGAGGTGGGAGCTATAAAATTGCAAATTTCTATGAAAATTGGTCATTTTTCTGTCTGAAAATGTGCTTCGCGTTTAGTTACAGCTCTCGTAATTTTACCGAAGACAGCCTTAAGAATGAATTAATTTAATGTAATCAAATAATTTACGATTCCAGTAATTGGAATTGTGACTGATTATTTTTTTCTTGAATATATATGTTTCGTTGATTTAAGCGACGCTTCTCAGGAATGCTCCTCCTCCCCTAGAGAGACATCAATTTCTGTAATTCATGTCTCATGCTGCTATCTAATCTGTTCAATTTTGAGCTGGAGTACAGTTGCTAGAATTACTTATTTCTAACACACAAATGCTAGTTTCATTATAAATTGTTCGTATGATTGCAATAGATAATAAAGGTAATATTCTTATTTTTTGTATTTGTCTTTATCTATCCCAACAGGTAATAATCATTTCAATAATTTTTTACTTCGAATTTTATTTGAAGTTGCCCGATTGCCTAAGTGTATGTTTAAAGGTAACGAAGATATATTATTTAAATCAAAGCGCTGTATTTTCTACATCAGTTAAATCAGGAATCATTCTAAAAATAATTCTATACTTATTTAAATACTTAATATATTTTCTGAACTTAAACTTAAATACTTAATATATTTGCTGAACACTTAAACTTAAATACTTAATATATTTGCTGAACACTTAAACTTTAATGAGCGGTGGTACATATGATATACCGCAAATGTTTTTCTCATTAACTTCGGTTATTACTTCCCAGAAAAAGGGAAGACGAATTGTCTTTGAATTGCATGATACAGCAACTGTACCGCAGCCTAAGTAAATGAGAAAAAATATTGCAATACAACATATGAACTTATATAATTTTATGCACTTCAGTGAAAATTATTTCTGTGCGACCATTAATTTGAAGTGAAAAAAGCTCATCAGTACAGGTTTCGGGAACAATATCTTTAACATAATAGTACAAAAATTCGACGCTGTATTACCAGGATTGAAATAAAAATGCAAGCAATCAATAAATTTCCGCTCACATTTTGAATACAATATCATAAACTAGATAATTCAAAAACATGAAAAAGCACCCTTTGGGTCTTTAAAAATGATGGAAAAAATCTTTTTAAAAGCAGAAATTTTTAAATAAGAATTAATAATTTTATATTAGATCGAAATTTCCTACAGAGAAATTAAACACACATGAAATGATTCTATATAAAATATCAAGGCATGTCAATCATCAGGAAGAGAATTACTAGACAAGATTTAAAAAGTATCACTAGATAGAGATTAGCGCATACATTTAAATACCGAAATAACTTTTACTTCTGTGATAAAACCATATTATGTCAAATATTTCATGCAGGTTTCATTACTCAATTATAATTTCTTAAAAGATATATAAAAGTAATTTTTATTCAACGTAAAGGTACAATAGCCTAAAGAGTTCTCAGAATTAAAAAATAAAATATTAAAAGTTATAACTAATGTTTAAGATTGGAACAAATTATAACAGAACATATTTCTTTAATCTTCACAGATCCTTTTACAAATTTTAAACTAATCCAATTTCTACGATATATTATGTAGGAGTGATCAAATAAAATTTATTACATCATCAAAATACAAACTTTTATAATCAAGTAATATTGTAAGAAAAAAATATGTAAATAAATATACAATCCCCTGTTTTGTCTGATGTTTTACAAACTGCAAAATGAAAAATAAATAAATAAATGTGTGTGTTTGGAAGAAACTTAAAAATCAACCTTTTGGCAAGAGAACCTACAACAATTGTTCTCTTAACAAAATAAAACTCAGGTAACTTAACATGTATATTCTTGTATTTTTATGGATCAATCACATTTTTTTACTGTTGTTGTCGTGTCCTTTCCGAAGGGAAGGAATGAAAGTTACCAGAGCACCATCTATCTTCACCTCCACAATTTAGGCATGGAACTGGAGGGGAAGGAAACATTCCCCAGTCACCTGGACCCGTAGCTTCTGCTGCGACGGCCCACAAGACTTTCGAACCCACTGATTTAACGAGATCGTACTCCGTGTGTACTCGGAGGCATCGAGTATCGAACTCATACCCTCCGATCTGGAGTCCGATGCTTTAACCACTAGACACACATAGGGTAATGAAAGAATGCTATCAAGGTAGTGATTTTTTTAACGCAAAGCAATGTTTTTTTGTTGAATTTTAATTATAAATATTAAAGAACATATGCTTTTGGAATTCTAAAACAAATTATACAGAAATACTTAAATAAAGAATCTTTGTGAGTACACATCTGTACATTGCTAGAGAAAACGAAGGAATCAGAGTATAAAATTATCTTTTTGGACAAAATGTAGAAGATAGATAATATAAATACAGGAATCGATTTAAAATTCTGTACTTTTAAATACTAATTCTTTTCAAAGGTTCGATTTTTTTTATAAAAAGCTAAAAAAAAATGTGCTAAAAGATTATAAAGGCCAAATGTTAAAGAGAGGCACTACGTCGTCTTTTTAGACGAGTCCCGGTCCTGTGTGCTGCATCATGATGTCTAGAGGTCTGTGTCTAGATGCACCGAAGAGAACGCATTTGATCTATTTGCATTCGATATCGCCGTACGGGCACCTGGTGTGATTATATGGGTAGCCATTGGATACCCGATATGAACAACCCCTGTCAACGTCGACGAAACCCTGAACAGCCAACACATTGTTCAGATCTTAAAGCGGTGGCTGTGCCCTATCTTGCAGGAATAATTTTAATATTTTGTTTCACTATTCAAAAACACTGGAAGGAATGCATTATTAAGAACTAAATCTTAAAGGAAGAACATTAAAAAGGGATAACACAGAACGAAAAAAAGATTGATCCGCTGTTTAATTTCTTAAATGCTACAGAATAAAATTTTCTTTCTGTGGGATATTTTATTTTAATGTACCTGACGTGAGATTGAAAATACAATATATCAAGAGTGAGTGACTAAAAAGTTATGCAAATTTCAAAGTAGGTCAAATTACTTCACTGAATATTGCAAATGATGTGGAATTCGCATTTCTCTGGTAAATGTTGCGTAGAATATAAAGGAATAAACATGCAAAATGGGAAATATCCGTGCCGTTATTTCTGTTTAGGAAATCTGTGCGAATTTTCTTTTTCTTGTCTCAGAAGACACATGTAATACACACACAAACAGTAAGCATAAACTATGAAGGCAAGTTCATTAAAAACGAAAAAAATTTATTTTAAGCCAGTATAATAAGGCTTGGAAACCTTTAAGGAAAGGGCTCCATTTGGTAGATAAAAAAAGGGAAAAAAAAAGTCTGTACTTTTATTAGCTTTCAGTCGTCTCTGGCGATTACAATGAGAAGGAATTGTTGGAACAAATAACCAAAAAAAAATGTTCAGTGAAGGGGTCAACAGCATGGTAATCGGACTGAAAAGGGAAGGGAACACATTCACTGGACGCCCATATCCATCTTTTTCCCTGTGACAAATACCCGAGTCAGCAAAAAAGTCTGTCTTGCTCCTCCCCAACACGATATTTTAAAGG
This sequence comes from Trichonephila inaurata madagascariensis, assembly GCA_019973955.1. NCBI lineage: Eukaryota > Metazoa > Arthropoda > Arachnida > Araneae > Nephilidae > Trichonephila > Trichonephila inaurata. The sequence continues at coordinate 8,003 of BMAV01009941.1, forward strand.
GCCTGGTTGGGACGAAGTGGGTGGAAAAAAATAAATTCGAGTTCCCATACGAGCTTCTGTTTGTCCAATGCTAGCGGGGTTTTTAGAGGCACCAACATTTGAAATCCGAACTTATCATGTGACAACATGACGATTTTGGAAGGTGCAAACAATGCATTTCCCTCATTGTTTTTAGGGCACTATGATGGTCCAACCATTCATGAATGATGTGCTGATATAGGTGACATTCCTCTTCCTTTGGGAGTTGAGGGTGCCCAAATGTTCTTTTTTAAAGGGTTAACCTCGATTGCGTTTCCCATCAAACTTTTTGTAAGATGTACATGTATTTGGGCCCCCCCTTGTCTTTCAACAATCGAACATAGCTTGGATGTAATTAGACACCATATGCAAGCACAGCTACCGTCATGTTTCGGAAGATGGACAGTGGGAAATAGTTGACAGAGAAAGATAAACCCCCTTCCAGGGGCCCATCCTACTTTTATTGACTCTGTACCCAAATGTGTTGCTTCGCGTATTGCCGTCCGTGAGGTCTTACATCCTACTGAGCTGATTTTGGTCTCTCTGTTTTGCAGTATCTTTTAAAAAAACATTGTTGTTCGTTCTTTGCCTCTTTTTTTCCAAAATTTCTTCTTTGGGCAATCCTTCGTGATGCTGCATTTGCACTGTCACGTAGTGTGTATAACAGTAAAATATTTTTCCTTGGTATAAAATCATTTAAATTCCTGTACTAGGAAGTAATTACCGAAACAGAATAAATTATACTAAAAATTTTAACACAAATAAAATTTATGTTTTTATTGACAAATTTATAGACTATCCGTTTGATGATTAATATTTTTGTATCTTCATTTACTTAAACAAGAGGAATTTAGTATTTCGGATATATCCAGGAAAACCACTGATAAGCAGCAAAAAGCGCGCGCTCGACGGAATTTGGTATACCCCAAACATATAACTTGTATGAAAGGGTTAAAACAAGACAGTGATTCCCAAAGGGGCCCCAAAAGGGTCTCTAAACGACCTGCAAGGTGTCCATGTGAGCAAAAAAAAATAATTTGGGGGGGTCCGAGAGGTGTAAATGGGGGGTCTATTTGGATTGGCTCTCCCTTAAAACCCCGATCGTGGAACGTCTGGTCCCAATAAAAACTTTTTTAAAGAAAACTATAATTTGATAAAAATGCCCAAAGATAAATAGATTTTTAACTGACTCACAATTTTTATGCATCCAAAAAAAAATATTGTTACTGTACCAGAATCCAGCAAAGGTTGTGTTTGAAAATTTACCAGAGTACGTTCCGAAATCAATACAATCGAAAACTCACAAAATTAAATAGATCTTTTATCATAGAGTAGAAAAAATGTTAAAGATTGCTCAAATTAATTATTGAAAATGATTAAAAAAATCAGTTAACCTATTTTAAATAACAAATTTCTATTTCAGTTAAAATCAATTTGTTAATTTTAATGTTAAAACTTAAAGAAAGAAAGAAATCTCATCATGCACTTCAAGAACAAATAAAATTCTAGAAACATTTTTGCTTTAAAAAAAATATCCTCAAATATAAATTGTTTATACCATATAATAGGATTTCATGCAAGAGAAACGAAAGAAATTTTTTCTAGAAAAATAGCTTATTTGCATTTTTTCCTTTTCCTTTATTAAAAATTAAAAAAAATTAAAATTAAATTTATGAGAGAGAATTAAAATGTGTTGAACTAATGATGATTTCGATAAAGGAAGAACTATAAATATTGTAGTTGCTTTCTAATAAAAAATTAATGGATAAATTTAACAATGCATTTTCCTTATTTAACTCTTATCTCAGTAGTAAAGCAGTCAATAGAGAAACACTTCACATCCTCTAATCAGAATACGTCTCTTTTCTTTGCCATTCTGCAAGTCTTTCTTACATAATATCAACCTTCATCTCTTTAGTTTTTTTAAACCAATTTCATCTCAAAGGATGAAAAATCAATTTTCAAATCTGGTTCTTAGTCATCCTGATGTGAACTAGAGCAGAGTTTAATTTTTTTAAAAAATTAAACTAGAATGTTATAGCAAACATAATATTTTTAAGAGGATGGAACCCAGAGCAATACACGGTGCTTCCAAAAATTAAAAATGATTTTTTTAATAAGGGCTCTTATAAATCATTTTAATTGAATTACAATTTGGCCTCGTAGTGACGAATGATTTAACAGAAACATATATTGGATACATACACACCTGCACAAACTTTTTCTTTTATTAATATAGATTAGCAATTACAATTTTGTACAATTTATTATGAGTGGTTTGTAAACATTCCACTTACGACAAAATTTTAAAACGAAACTGTGTTGAACAAATTTCGAGTTATAATGTTTTATAAAGCCGTTATTATTAGTATACCTGTATGCAGCTCTAATCTTAAAAAATTTATTCTATCCTTATTGTCTGACAGAAATTGTTCCCCGGTTTTTTTGTCATTGGATGCTCATTTTGAAATTTTTAAAAATATTCACCAAGCTAAAGGGGAAATTTTTTCAATTAAACTAGTTACTAATAATATAAAATCTAAACATTTTAAAAATTTTAATCTCGTAAAGAAATCGCCAAATAAGTTTAATTGAGTTATAACTGTTGTACGGTGATTTCAAATTTTTGGAAAACACTTTGCCTTAAAACAGCGTTTCTCAAACAGTGGGACGCACCCCCTTGGAAAGCGTGACAACTGTATGAGGTGGTCGCGAGCATATTGAAAAGTCAAAAACAAAAGATTACTTAAAAAAATTATTAATTTACTGAAAGTTAACAAACAAATTACATTCTGATGTAATAAAAAATAAAATACACATTTACACTGATATATTACAATATTGAATATCCCTCCCAATTAATGTATTTTATTTTTAATTAATTTCAAAAAACAAGTTTTAATAATTACCGGTGATTCCTTTGGAAACTTTTATATATTAAGTTATACATAAAAATTTAAATCTTATCTTTATAATTTTTTACGGTTTTGTAATTAATCCCTTAACTTTACCGATAAAAAGTTTCGCGATTCCCTTTCCCCAAAGCCAACCGTTTTTCCCAAATAGGCCCCCTATATGATGTATGGGGGGGAAGAATAAAAGAAATAAAAAATCTGAAATAAGTAAATCCCCTTCCCAAAAAAAGTCAAGGTCCTTTTTTACATTCCCAAAGGGCCCTTTTGGAAAAAAATTTTATGGGGAGCACTGCAGAGAAAAGATCTTTCTTCGGAAAGACGTATGTATACGTCCGGGAAAATTTTCTTCATTGGCGACCGTTTTATATACGCTGTCAGAGGTTTTTGATAGGGAAAGTGGTTTTTTGAGTTAAAATTTAGGGGTTTTATTCAAAACATTGTTTTGTATGAGGGGGGCGCGATGAAAATTATGATTGAATATTGAGTCACGAATATTGAAACTTTGAGAAATACTGCCTTAAAATAATCCTAGAAAAGGATTTATCATAGTAATAATTTCTGAAATTTTTAAGCCCTTTTTACTCTTAAAATTAATATTTTTTCTCATAAAACATTTTGATATGCAGCCATTTTGAATAGAGCTTGAAGCTTTCCCCTTTGTTTCATTTCTTATTCACTAAACATTGACAGAAATTTTACATATGCAGTGAAATACGTTTAATTTGAAAATGCTTAAGACTAAATATCGGTTAACAAGAAATGATACAACTCTGTCCCAACAAAGTACTCTATATTTTCATGCATTTTTTTCTCTTAAAAGATTTCTCTTCTAGAGAAGGAGTATTGAATCTGAGCAGACACTTAATGAAATGTTTGAGAACGTTTCTTCAATATTGGACTGTTCTACTGTATCATCGGAAGAATTCGTTGCAATAGAAGATGATAATACAGCCCCATTATGACAGGCAAATACATTTTAAAGTTTCTTCTTTAAAGATTCTGATGACGAAAACAAAATTAATGATGCAATTCCTGTCAAGATAGCATACTTTTCATGATGTTCCCCTTTCTGGAACATCATGAAAAGTATGCAAAGTTATTTAGACGCACATTGAAATGAAAGACAAAATATGGACGAAATCGAACAAGTTGTTGAATAATTTGATTTTAAAAAAGATACTACAAAGAAAAATATCAGGTTAAATAAATGTTTTGTTTCTCAAGAAAATTTCATTAAGATCTTGTGAACTTTTTTGTTTCATTGATTTTTATTAGTGAAGTGAATGATGCAGCTCTTGTTCCCACGTCATCCGATATGAGGAACATCAAGAAAAGTATGTTCAGCTATTTAGACCCACATTCCAATGTTGAAATGAAAAAAAAAAAAGGACGACATCGAACAATTTGTTGACAATTTGATGCTAAAATATCAATGTACACAGACAAATATCAGATTATTAATTTAAATTATGTTTTTTTCTCAAAAAACTTGAAAAATTTGTTTAAAATACCCTTGTGAATGTTGTTTTCTTTGATTTTAATTAGATACATGCATATATATACGACCCTTTAAAAAACAAAAATATACTCTAATAAATTTTTACTTTTTTTAAAAATTTTTTTTTTTTGAAAATATCAAACAAAAAAAAATATTTCAGTCCTCTCAATTTTATGTTAAACTATTTTCACTGTACCTTTAAAATGTGGGCTCCGTAGTTCCATCCATAAAAAACCACTCAGTTTAATTTCACTCTCAACTGAGCTAGCAGACTTCTTCATTTTCGTATCCGTTTTAAAGTTTCAAAATTTGTCTGTCTGCGTCGATCAACTTGCTACTAAATTTTGTTCTTTTGAGAAAGGGAATATTTTTCTACAAGTGATGTCTTCAGTAAAAGAATGTGACAACAGAACCTAATTTTTTCTCTGAATAAGCGATAAACAGCTGAAGAGGTACCATTTTATTTACTAAATTTTGCTGATGCTTTTAATTATGTTAGGTTTTATTTTCAAACCAAAGTTAATATATGTCCCCAATTGAATTAGAGACGTTTCGTAATTTATGTATGTGTTTAAAGTTATAAAATTTGTCTTCCAACATCATTTATTTGGGAATGATTTTCTTTTATATTGTATATCTCCTCAGAAAAAATAATTATAATATATAATTAGCTTTGTATTCTATAATGAATAATTTATAATTTTATCTCTTGATTATATCTATCTATTATCTGTATAAATTTGCCTGGTGTTTAAATATTTCCTATTCATTTATTTACCATAGATTTTTATTTTCAAATAAAATGTTATCACATTCTGAATATGTTTTTGTTTTACCAATTTTTGTTCATCAGAATTGGTTTAAATTTATTAATTTCAGTAAATCTTTAGTTAAATTTGATAAACAAAAAGAGAATAAAAACTATTTTAAGAAAAAATAAAAATCATTAAATATCCTTTTTTTTTCATAGTTTGCTTTTTTAATATTTTAAAAAATACACCCACTATCCTTTTTTTTCTTTTAAAGAGTGGTATCTTCAAAAACCAGAAAAAAGCCTCAGGACAGAAAAGATTTTTTTCAAGGGGTTTTGCTACGCAGCCAAACCCAGCCGGGGTTTCTGTCCTCGGATACAAACCAAAATTTTCTTTTTCCCGGGTCTGTTTCAGTTTCCAAAAGTTTATAATAATTTCACACCATAATAATTATTGCATAACCACACTTATGACACTGATATTGTTATAAAATTCAAAAAATGATTTCATATAGTTGTATTGATTCACGATATAATTCATTTTATTAAAAAGAATTTAAATACTTTTTAATCAAACAACAATTATTTCATGAAAAATTGTGAAAATATTTATTTACATAATACTTTTTACATTGCAGTTTCTTATAAATTTAATGTTTTCGACAAATTTAATATATTGTAATGAAATTTTTTTTTATGATATCTAACTTTTTCTTAAAAAAGAAATAATTTTTTAAAAATAGTATAATATTTTTAAAAATTAATAACAAAATTACTAAAATTAGTCAAAAGTCTTCGACATTTAAGAAATTCAATTTTTTAAAATATTTATTTTTTTTCTTTTTTATATTACTTAGGGGGATATCTTTTGGTTTCCCAAAACAACTTTTGCGTTTTTGGTATAGATTTAATCAGTTTTTTTATTTTTTGCATCGATTTTCCTCTTTTTCGGATTATTGTTTTTTTTCCAATTTTTTGTTAATTTGTCATGTTTTTTTTTTAATCAAATTCCCCTTTTTCCGTCAAAAAAAGTGATAGGGGGGTTTTTTATAATTTGGGGACGTTAAAAACACCAGTAGCGTACATCGAGGCAGTGCGCTTAGCATCATTACCTGTTAAAAATGAAGTCTCTCCACTACCCCTTTAGGGGGAAAATTTTAAAAATTTAAAAAATTTTAAAAAAGGGTTCATGATTCACAATCCCAAAAAAAAATCCCAAATTTTTTTTAACGGGGGCCAATTTATATCCCTACCCCCGGAAACCCCTTTCCCTTCAATACTGAAGCATGGAGGGGAGGAGTTCTTTTCAATAAATTCAAGGGATTAAACTCCTTTTTTTTTCATTTACAAGTTATTTAGGCCCATTGGAACCAAAATGTTGAATTATCTGCAATCCCAATCAATTTGCTGTCAATTTTGAATTTTCTGAAACTTAATCCCAAAAAATCTAGTTGGATCAATAAAAAATGGAGGTGGAAATGTTCTTGAGTGGGGGTGTAAAAACACCACAGAATTAGGTAATTTGTATTTTTGTTGATATTGTGAATAAAAGCTCTATTTAAATATTTTAAAAAAATTTTTTAAATTACCCCCCAAAATTTGGATATTGGAAACGATTTCATTTTTAACAGGATAATGGCCAAGCCACCTCTCTGTCCCTTTTCGGAGTTCTAAAAGGTCCCCAAATTAGAAAACCCCCCTCAATCACTTTTTTTAAACCCCGTAGAACTTTTGGCGAGATTTTGATGTAAAAAAAAAACATGAAAAATTTTAAAAAAATGTGGAAAAAAATTCATAGAAAGGTGAAAAATCGATGCAGAATCCCAAAAACGGGTTTAAAATATATCCAAGACCCCTTAAAATGGTTGGGGACATAAAATTCAACTAAATTAAATTAAAAAAAAATACAATTTTTAAAAAGCTAAGTTAATTTTTTTAAAATTTTGGCAATTTTTAGTACGATTTTTTTTTTTTAAAAAATAGAACTATTTTTAAAAAAAATTATTTATTATTCCTTAAGAAAAAGTTGCAGTTCAAAAAAAAAACAATTTTTTAAATTAAAAATTTTTAAGTTTTATAAAAAACTGCTTTTAACAGTCCCACTTATATATAAAAAAACCAAAAAATAAATATTTCTTACCTGTCAATATGTTTATTTTTCTTGATTTTCTTGAACAATTACACAAATTAAAATTTTTACAAGAATTAATAGCACGTTTATTTTGCTTTTTGTTCAATATTACAAAACAACAGAAATATTCTGCCCAATGTAACAACTGAAGCTTATTAAAATAATGAGAGCAATGTGCGTGAGAAATGCAACAATCGTCTGTTCTTAATTCGATGAAAATCAAATTAAAGTTATACTGCAGCAACAATAACAAAAAAAAATCGTTTGTGTAAAATCGGGAAATGTATCTGCAATCAGCAACCTAATCAAAATCGTCTGCAAAAACAGTTAATTCGGCCATTCGTTTGCTCAGGTTTCGAAAGAACTCATTTCTCACCGAATGACCTAAAAGGTAATTTATAATTTTCCTCACAAAATTAAAGCAAAACTACTTTGGCTATAATAAGATTAATAAACATAAAAATAAATTAATTTATTCATGAACTACAATGCTTTAAAGGAATTTAAGTCTCTTAATGATAAATGTGTGTGCATTAATTTTAATATTACAAGATCAATATTCCCATCACTACCAGGGAAACATTCACAATGTTTTCAAATTTCCAAAAATATCTTTTAAGCTTACCATCATTAATTAATGCAATATTGTTAACAATAATTATACATTAATGTTATACAGAGTAATTTTACTTATAAAATTTACACAATGAATAGATTTTTATCAAAAAAATATTTAGGGATATTATTTCTTTAGTCCACTTATCCTGAAGTGTATTAATCCACCTTTACGATAACTAAATGTTTTTAATTATAATTTTCCTAATAGTTAAATATGAATGAAAACTCGATATTTTAGGAGTTAAATAAATTATCCTATGACTTAACGTATTCGACTGGTTTAAAATCATCATTTTGATCCAAAAAAAAAAAATTAATTTTTTAGTCTATTTTTGTAGCCTGTTTAATAAGATTTGTAAAAGTATCTTTCTTTTAACTTTAAGTCAATTAGAAAAAAAAAGTTACAACTGTTTTTTTTGGGGGGTGTAAGCTCTTTTTAAAAAACCCGGGAAGTGTGGGGGTTTTTAAACCCCCCATTTTTTTTTTTTAAAATATCTTAACGAATTATTTTCATGTTTAATAAACCTTAATTTACTTTAAAAACGTTTAAATAGATATATTTCGCTTTCAACTATGTAACAGTTAACTGCTTACAATGTTTGTTTTTATTTAAACGATTTTCCCCCATGGTTCAAAATTAAACCTTTTTTTATTAGCATTTTTTTTTTACGTTTTTTTATTAAATTAAAAAATTACACCCCAAACAAATCAGTGAGTCCGAAAAAAGAAGAGGAAAATTTTTTGGGAAAAAGTTTAAAGGAAAATCCCGGGTCTTTCCCAAAATTTTGTTAAATTCTATTAAAAGGTTTAAGGATTTTTGTCAAAATCTCCCAGGAAAATTCTTCAGGGAAAACTCAGAACTGCAAGAAAGTCTTAGCATTGTCTGGGATATAATCCCGAAAGAGACCTTTTTTTGAGCTACCACTGTTTAAAATTTTTATTGCAAAATACTTTTTTTAAATTTGGGTTTTTCCTGGTTATTACCCTACTTCAAAATTGGAAGGAAATCAGGGTAAATGAAGGGGTATTTTTTGGGACCCCGACAAAATGAAATTGTTAATTCAACAAGGCTTTTAAACCAGATAAAAACTTTCCATAAAAAAAAGGCCCCTTTAAAAATAAAGTTTAAAATATGAGGTGGGGGGGCACCACGTACAAACCTGGTGAGTTTTAATACCTTGGTAAATCGTTAAAAAATTTTATTGCAAATATAAACGTTATTTTGCATTTTCTGAAGAATATTATTTTTGTACATAATGGTTCACGGTAGCAGTGATATCTCTTAAAGTAATTGAACTATAATTATGAAATTTTTGGAGTTTGTTCTTTGTATTATAATAAATGCTTTGTGATAAAATCTAAGGGTAATTTTTCAAATAAGTTATTTTTTAATGTAATTTTATATGAAAAAAAATTTTAAAAAAAAAATATTCGGGGTTTTTTTTCTATTGAACACCTGTTTTTCCCTTAATTTTATTGAAAAAATTTGAGTTTTTAGTGTGCAGTATAGTTAAAATTTAAGAATAGTATTCCGAAAAAGGGGAAAAAATTGTGAAAATTTTTTGGGGGGGACGACTAAGGTTAGGGATCGAGACTTGGTGTCGAGTATTTTTTGGGGTTCCCCCCTCAATGTAATTCCGTCAAATGGCCAGTAAATTTTCGGAAAATAGCCTTCAAATTCATGCTTAGCTTTTTTACAATTAAATTTTTAATTTTCCCAACGAGTTCGAGCTTGATTGGTAAATCGTCTGCTTTTTATGCTGGAGGTTAGGGGGTTTGATTCCACGCGATCAATTTTTTTCAATTCATTTAATTCGTTTTTTTAAAATTTAAAAAAATTTACTTATGAAAGGTTTATTAAATGATATTTTTGTAATTTTTTTGTATTTTTAAAATAAAAAATTTAAAAAATAAACATTTTTATTAAAATTTTTAAAAAAATTATTAATTAAAAAAAATTAAAAAATTATTATTAATTAAAATAATTAAAATTTTTATTAATTAAAATATTTAAAAAATTAAATAAAAAAATTTAAAATAAATTTTAATAAAAAATTTAAAAGTTAAAATTAGTAAATTTTATTATTTTTAAAATTAATTAATTAAACTATTTATGCATTAAATTTAATTTATTTATTATAATTATTAAATTTTTATTAAGCATTAGTATTAATGAAAAAATTATTAATTTATTATTAAAATTATTAACTTATTATTAAAAGTATTGTTTTTATTAAAAATTTTATTTATTATTGAAATTATTATTAATTTATTATTGAAATTATTATTAATTTATTAAAAATTAGTTTATTATAGAAATTATTATTAATTTATTATAGAAATTATTTAAAAAAATATTAAAATTATTTAAATAAACTTTTTAAAATTAAATAAATTTATTTGAAAGGACTTATTAAATATTTTATAAAATTGTAAAAAATTAATTTAATAACATATAAAAAGAATATTTTTTATTATTTTAAAATTATAAAAAAATTTAAATTTAAAAAAATAAAATATATTTTATAAATTATTTTTTATTATATATAAATTTTATTTATATATATTGTATTTCACATTATAAAACTATTTACAACTTTTTTTTTTGTAAAATATTTTAATATTTATTATTTTTTTTATCATAAATATTATTTATTAACATAAAATATATTTATAAAATTTAAATATAATTATTTATATCTAATAAAAAGTAATTTTTTTTTTTTAAAAACAAAAAAATTAAAAAAATATCATTAATAAACCTTTCATAAATAAATTTTTTTAATTTAAAAAGAATTAAATGAATAGAGAAAAAAAAAATTCATCGCGTGCAATCGAACCCTAGCCTCCAGCATAGAAACAACCCTTTTCCAATCAACTCGAACTCGGGGAAAATTAAAATTTAATTGTTGCTAAGCATGAATTTCGAAGGCGATTTTCCGAATTGACTGGCCATTCAGGAATTACATTGAGGGCTGAACACCCCAAAAGGTACTACTATTTCCAAGTCTCGACCCAAATGAATTTCCTTAGTCTGCCCCTCTCCTTGTTGACTTTTTAGCAAAAAAAGCAAATTTTTTTAAATATTTTGGTCCAGATTTTCAATATTTCAAAAATAAATTTTTTAAAATATTTTGCTGTATTTTTATAGTTTTGCAACATACTTACTTAAAAAATAACAATTAAATATTTATTTAAGTCATATTTTAGAAAATTGTCTCCGAATCCAGTCGGATACTTTAATATGGGATGGGATGGAGTTAAGGGCCTAGGTTCTTATAAATCTGAGAATGGTTTCTAGAAAATTGTTAAAAGGCGGAAGTTTTTAATTTCAATTACAACAGTCTTTAATTCTTTTATAGAGATAAAGGGTTTTTTCTCTTATAATTTTTCTCAATGAAAGTTTCACCTATTAAATTAGTTTTTCATAAAAGACACTCCCTTACTTCTTTGGTGATATATTACCACCATACTTTGTGAGATGCTTCTTATTTTTTTACTGATGGACGAATAAAAATATTACACAATCTTTCTTTAAATTCAAATTCCTTGAAAGTTCTATCATTATTCATCAGAATTTTCTAGTATTGTTCATTCAAATTGACAACTAGCTTTAAGAGGTAATGACTCCCGTTATTCCATAAGTGAACAACGCGAAGGAATTGTGCTCGTCATTATTTTTTTCCCAA
>BMAV01009942.1:7187-18857 GCA_019973955.1 Trichonephila inaurata madagascariensis
CCGCTAAGCATGTGCAACTTTTTGTTTTGTCAGTGTTGCCAGATCGACCGTTCTGACTTCATTCACCGAACTTTATTTTTAGAGGTTGTAGAGTAGAATTTTCCCAAAAGGAATAAAAATGTTTTTAAAGGATTATAAATTATGAATATTTTTTAAAAGATAAGACGTTAGATAGTTTATAATAGATAGTTAAGTACAAAAAATGTACGAAATTTGAAAAAAAAAAGTGGAAAAGAATAAGTCTTTTATTCAATTATTAAAAATTCTATACATATAAAGAATTTAAATATAGTATGACAAAATGATTATTTAGTAAACAGAAGAGGTGGCTTTTTTTAAAGTTGATGATTAAACTTAGAAAAAGAATACTTAAGAAAAGAAAAGAAAATATGCAATTAACAAGACTGAAATGAGAGAAAAAGGCACATTAGATGACACTGACGGAAAAAATAACACATGGGAAAATTTTTATTAGCTTTTTAAAAATTGAGTTTTGTGATTATACTTTAAAAAATTTGTAGAGTGCTGAAATATATTGGAAAACTTACCTTTTTGTCTCGAGAGCTAAAAATAGGAACAATTTTCGCTTAGATACAATTTTTTGAGATTAAAATTAAATAACTCGATTCTTTTACACACTATTTATAAAGGAATGAGGCTTCAAAAAAATGTAAAATGTTTAAAATGTAATCATAATTTTAAAAATTATAAGCATATGAAAATAAGAAGCATTTCTGTAAGAAATATTTTAATTAAATTTTACGTTTCGCATGATATTTTCCAAAATAGCAGGTGTAATTACCAGCAGAGTAAGTTGTTTTATTAAGTTAAATATATTCTTATTGGACTGTAGCTATTTTTATATAAATAGAATAATAAATTATACTTTTAAAAAATAAAAAAATAACATTAAAAAAATTTTTTTTTCAAGTTCAATACTTTTCAAATATTTCGAAATATAAAAGAGATATAATACTAAAATTAGGTGTGGTTTAAAAAGTATGATACATTTTATAATTTTATAAAGTTTTATGCATCGAAGGCTACTATTTTAGAAAATAGCATGCACAACTTTAAATTAACTTAATATTTATTACAGAAATGTTTCTTATTTTCACATGCTTATAATCTTTAAAATTGTAATCATATTTTAAACATTTTACACTTTTTTAAAACCTTATTTAAGTGTAAAAGAATCAAGTTATTAAGCTTTACTTTCAAATATTTATATCTATTTGAAAATTGCTTATATTTTCAGCTCTCGAGGCAATAATTAACACCCCTGAGACGCCTTAAAATTGAACAAGTTTCGTTTCCTTCTGCTTACGGTAATTAGAAAATATTCCATGTATTAGTATTCAAATTTTTGCTTTATTGCAAGAAAAATTTAATAAGTGTAAAAAAAGGCTACATTTTTTAAATTGAAACCTATTTCATGACTAAATTTAGATATAAAGCACAAATTTTATTTTGTTAAATAAAGGATACAAACTATATTCAAGACTTAAAAGTACTATTTAGTAAAATTAATTTATCATAGCACAATTAACGGTTACAGTTACTAACTGGACAGAATTTTATTATTTTTTTCATGTTATCATTTATTATTAGATGGAGAAAAACAATCTTAAATTTACGTAACGAAATCCACCCTTTTTTCAATTTCTACTATTAGTTCACTCTCTCCCTATATATATATATATATATATATATATATATATATATATATATATATTTCTATTTTTCAATCGTTCATAAAATGCTTTCTATTCTTCCACTGAAGTTCAAATACATTTTTTAAAACTAGTAGTGAATGACACTTGATGTTAATACAGTTTCTTCAAATATTTTAATTCATTAATTAAATTAAAAAATGAATAAATAGTAGCAAACAAAAATAATAGTGCACCAGTATATGTGGAAAGGAAAATTGTTCGTTGTGCCCCTGTAGCGCAATGGATTGTGCTTTGGACTTCTATTCCAAAGGGCGTGGGTTCGAATCCCACCTGAGATGGTCAAGTTTCTGAGAATGTGGTTTCTTTTTCACTATATTATTTTATTAGAGAATGAAATTTGATTAAGGAATAAATATTAACAAACAAAAAAAAGTGCAACACCCTATATAGAAAGAAAAATGGAAAATTGCAAGGAAAAACGCTTTTTATTTTGTTACTTAATATTGTGATTATGACATATGTATATACAAATTTATATTAATTGTAACTATTTGATAAAAAGTACCAAAAATAAACTTTTCTTTGTAGACTTACAAATTTATTTTTATATTATTTGTTATATTTTATTAGACGAAAAATCTTTTTTTCTTAAATCTACGTAACGAAAACCACCCTTTTTTAAAAAAGTTATTGGAACATTGAAATTAAACTCGTAGAACAATGTTTTCGGAAATTGTCACATGCCAGTTTCAACAAACGAAATGTGTATTTTAACTTTTAAAGATATATGAACTCACATTTAAAGAGTCGGAATTCTCATGTGGATTTTTACTGCCTTGACGTAATTTCTCATTTTGTTTACTTTTAAATAGCTATTTATAAAACTCCGGTGAAGTTTCACGGTGAATACTTTCAGGAAGGAATTTACTTATCTAATTTAGAACAGATCTAGATAGATTCATTAAATTTAGATGATGTTTCATAGTGATTAACTCACCCCAGTGGTGAAGAAATTCGATTAAAGTATTCGATGACGATGTGATGTAATTTTCATTAATTGCTTTTGGATATATTGTGAAAGTTTTTACCCCGGTCAAGTAATGTGAGCGTGTTTTGAATATTTCTCCATATATAAAACGTTTTATCATCGACTGTGGTGTTCTTATTAGTTGATCCATGTGATCGTTACTAAATTAAATGAGAGGTTCTCATGGACTTGACAGCAAAGAGGTTTCTTTTGGTAGGTAATATTCTAACGTTTATTTACAATATAAATTTCCAAACTAAAAACTATTTTCTACAAAAACCGCTACATAACACACGCTCGCTCGCTTCGTTGCATGTCGTTTCAGTTCCTTTAGACCGTTCTTTTCCGAGTTTTGTTTACAACAGGTTGCTTCACATAGCCGGCGCTAGAGGGCGCAACACTGACTGTCTGATAGAAGTATATGATATGAACTCTTATCTTAGAAATAATTTTAGTTAAATTGGTGCTTTTCCGTTTCTCCGGCGCAAATCTCGCTAAGCAGGCTTTACTGGCGACAACGCACAATATACACGTAAAAAATACTATAAATGTTTGGTCTCGTGGGTGTTTCATCCATTTTCAAAATGTGTTATGAAAAATACGAGGGTTGGGGCAAAAGTCATGGCAACTATTTTTTTTCTTAAAGGTATCAGTCCTGTTGGAAAATGTAACATATACAGATGATTAAGGTGTTAACTATATGTGCGGACAATGGAAGCACTAAAATATTTTAACACACTAATTTATTATGATAGTATACAGCAGTGATCCGCAACCCCCGGTCCGTGGATCAAATGGTGCCGGGCCGCCTAAAGAACATTCAAGTATTGCCATTTTATTTAAAGTGGTGCATTTCTCTCGGATTTGTGCAACTTTCAACAGAAATCACTTTATATTCCACGTTAAGTCATTTTTATTTATTTTAGGTGTAAATATATTTTATTGTGAAGGCATATTTATATATAAATGTAACTAAATTAAAATTGTTAAATCAAAACAATCTAAAATATAAGCAATCAACGTGTTCCACCCTCAGCGGGCCGCGGTAAAATTATCAAACGTTGACCGGTCCGCAGCGATAAAAAGGTTGCGAAGCACTGGTATACAGGGCAATATGGCCTTCACGGTGCAAAAGAATGACAACACAGTACATATAAAGTTGACATGACAAACCTGGGTCTAAGGACTCTTAATGTAGTCCATGGCTCTTAATGTAATCCATGAGCTGCTCGATGACGGCACATTCCAAGTCGGTCCGCACACTGACCGGTCGTCCCGAACATTGCTCATCGCTGAAAGTTTCCTATCCACCGTGCTACTGTGCGGTATGGTAAGGCATTATTCCCAAGGGCTTCTACTAATTCACTGTGACATTCCATCGCCATTCTCCCTCGGAGAATGGCTATTTTGATGTAAGCGCGCTGCTCAATATGGGTTACTTCCATCTTACACGGTACTCACCAACTGACTGGTTTCACAGCCTTCACTGAGCTACTACTACCTATCACAGAGCCATCTGATGTTCTGCATACACACTATGCCTGCAGAACTTCCACACAACACATATACGTTTGTGATCCGTTCGCATATTTACAAGAAAAAAATAATTGCCATGACTTATGCCCCAACCCTCGTACATTACTGATAAAAAAAAAGAGAGACTGCAACTTGTTTTGAAAATGTGGTGATGAAATGTTACTAGAGGGAATATTCCATTTGTGGCGTCGCTTGTATCATTTTTGGCAAATTTATCGCTTGTGCTAGCGAAACGGAAAAGTATCGTTAAATTAAATTATTTTATTTATTAATTTAACCCACAACTTACGACCTCATCACCTTACTAAAATTTAAACACTTTTTTAAACAATAAGCTCAGCAAATTAATAACTACAACCCTTTTTTTTTTGTATAATTTAATATTATCTGTTATATGTGTTTCTTATTCTCTTAAATGATAACTAAATAAGTATACTAAATCAGATGAAAAACGTTTATTGTGTCTTTCCTTGAAGATCTATTACTCTCATAATGGTCGTGGAAGCCTAGTGGTTTTGATCACAAACTCGTGGCCAGCGTGTCACTGGCTTGAGTCCTGATGCCACTGAAGATCCACCGGGTAGAGGAGCTGATGCACGTTAAATATGTTGAGGCTCAAAATCCTCCTGTTGACATGGTGTGGTAGTTTGGAGAGTGGGTGCCAGCTCAATTGTCGTTCTCATCACTTGACCGAGGCTCAAAATTACGAGGTCCGACGCCAGCACCCCTCGTATTTTTTTTTAATAGTGGGATGTTAATAAACTTTAACTTACTTTCATGATTACTTTTGTAAATTACAATTCGAATGGAATTCTACATTAGCTCAAATAATGAAATGAAGTACTTTATTAGGATTGAAAATGAGGATTTAAAAATTAAAAAGGGAACCTTAAAAATTTTCTTAAGCTCATAATCTTAAAATAATCAAAATGAATTATCCTTATATATATCAAACATTTTAAAATTTAATGTTAATATTTCATCATCAAACTTTCAATTCTAATTATAATTAAATCAAAAAAAAAAAAAAAAAAAAAAAAAGAAAGAAAAAAAAATGTCTTAAATATTTTAAAATTTTATCGAATTTATAAAAAAATCCATAGCCCCCTGTTGTAACTCTACACTGGTGTTCAAAATAATCAGAACTTGTTTATTTAGTCGATTTTTTTAATCGATCAGAGTAATACTGCGAAGTAAGAATGCAAATTTTTACTGTCGATTACGTTAGCGTGTACTTGCGTATATGCTGTGCAGAAATATGCTTCGTAAGAGCATATGCCAATTCTTTTTTTTTACGCTTCTCGTACTTCCGTACACCTCAGCGACTTTCATGACATGTTTTCTTGCAACTTCTAGCGAAATTCAAAATCAAACAGTTCAAATGAGTAATCACTAACATTTAGATCAATAGTAGCCAACTCACGGCCCTCGGGATTCATTACAACTTTACAAAGTTCGACTATTTTGTGCAACATCTTTGTTTTTAGTGTTTTTATAACAAATTAATCCCATAAATACTTCAATTTTATCACGCTGCTTCTGTTACTCCGAATCTTTTTTTTTCTTTTTTTTTCAAAAATTAAATTTATCAAACATCAATTGCGCTCAAACTTAACGGATGAAAACTTGCAACATCAATTACGATGCGCAAATACACGTATTTGAGATCGACGCAAAAACTAAGTGAAAGAGTTGAGAAACAAATATCTCACTAATTAAACAAATTAAATACTTTGATCATTGCTTTATTATTATTATATTATGTATATGTTTGTATATAGGTCAAAAGATGAAAATAATAATAATGCGCCAATCTGCTTTAAATTTTCGCTCCAAATAATTTAATGGGTCCAAATCTAATATAAAGATATGTATTTTTATATGCGGCCAGCAGGATTATATAATGTTTTTCCGAAGTGGCCCGCAAGGTTATTTAAGTTGACCACCTCTGATTTAGATAGTGGAATAAGGTCGTAATTCAGTCGCGTAACGGACAATATTAGGGCCTCCTGCAAAGTTAGGTTTTATGCCCCTAGCCGGATCTTGCAAAGGAGTACGTACTTGGCATCAGTCAGGCCTTGGACCCTTAAAATCCTGCCCCCCACATTGCGGGGATTGCGGGAGTGTACGTTACGCCACTGTGGTAATTCTTTCGGAGATTTGAAGCAGAACATTCTCAAGACTAGAGTAGTATCTTCATGTATTTAAATTAAACATTAAACTTATTTACCGGATTTACCGTTTTTATTATTTTTCTTCAAACCATATCACTATATTAATTATAAATGACATAGGGAATTACAGGCATCTTCCTCCATTTTTACGTTCGAGACCACCTTCTTCTTCTTTCCTTCCCTCTCAATGGCCAAAACAGTCCACAGCAGCGCCCTCTGTCTAGTCTATCGTGCGCTATGTGTCAAGTCTCCTAGTGCGCTATGTGCCAAGCCTTTACACTAGAGTTTAATGTAATACCCAGTGCTGTGCGCGACTTGAAAAGTCAGTTCAATGAGACCAGATACATAAATTCTATAGAAGCCCATACTTCAAGGGTTAATATTTTCAGAAAGTTATGCGACACGGGTCTGTTACTAGAAGACTTCCTGTTTGTATCCCGCTCCTGTTTTTTGAGGCCCAAAATAACTGATTTAGCAGTGTGCAAGGAACGTCTGTATTGGAGCAGAGATTCAGTATTGGGCTTCCCATTTCATTCACTATTGAATACAAATTCAATCTAACCACTGATTCTGGATATATCTTCATCCGAATGTAATCAGAAATTCTATACATGTCCTCTTAAGGCTGTCTTCGGTTAATGTTAAAGAATAGGACCCGACTTTGGAACATTTTTTCATATATAAAAGAAATGAAAAATTAATATGATATTCTGGTTCACTATCTTTTAGAGAGCAGCCTTTTTTTTTTTTTTTTTTTTGTCATACTACCCATTTCAAACTGAGTGAGACTCATTTTTTCTGGTAGAAAATGTGTTTTGCATTTTTTCTCCTATACCGTAATGTTAAATGCCTTCACGTATTAAAACGAAAAAGAAAGTATTCATGGAATATTTAAATTTTTTGGAAACACTATATTGTTAACAGATGTATGAGTTATAATATTGCAAATTTACATGGGAATTCAGGCATTTTTCTGCCTGAAAATGTGCTTCGCGTTTAGTTCAAGCTCTCATGCTTTTACCGAAGACAGCCTTAACAGTTCGAGAAAAATACCGTTATGGCAAGGGAAGTTTTTAACCCCTTCCAGGTTCATTTTATTTCTGAATTATAAATAAAAAATTGTCAGTTTTTTTTAATGTTTATTTTTAAACATACATATCCTTTTAAACATGATTGCACTTTCGCATACAAAATTTCCTAAAAATTAATGTCAAAAAACTTATTTAGCAAAGGCAAAAGCAGCAGACTTACTGAAGATGGTGAAACTAAATGAGCCAAAGCACTGCTTTGTACAGAGGAAAATTCGTATGCAGCTATGTATTGATAGGGAAGAGGAATATGATAAAGCGGATTAAAAGATTTTTGTACATTGTTTTCAATAAAGCTAATTTTTAAAACTAGTCTGGTTATTTAATTGTCCCACCTCATATATCAAGTTATGTACATACCTAATTTCATTCAAGTCTGTCCAGAATAAGCAACTAAAAGGGAAAAATGTTCCACATTTTGAATACCAGTGTATTGATTGAATTGCAATCAACTCTGATTCTAGCAACTTCAGAAATGTATTTCTTCGGTCACAAAAATTGCTCAAAATTTTTTTGTAATTTTTTCTAAAAATGCTAAATAAAACTACGTAAGAGATAAGGAAAAAGAATATTAAGAAATGGAATAAAAATGTATATTTTTTTGGTCAAACAATTCCGATTGGAGCTTGATGTTGGTTAGAGATATCTGCTATATTTTAGTCAAATATATGTCCGTACTCATTTCATAAATGTATGAAACGAAAATTTGGATTTGTCTTTTCATATGAGGAAAATCGTACCTTGTTTGCGACATGTCATTATCTAAAGTATTATTAATTATAAATGACAGAAGGAAAAATTGATCATTTTTGCATTGTCCCCTTAATTTTAGTTTTTAAGGTATCCGACTACGTTCGAAACCGTGATTTTGCAAAAGCGTATAAATGTGAGTAATATTTATGATATTTAGTGCCACTTAGATTAGAAAATGCATATAAAATTGTTTTAAGAATAGTATTACAATAAAAAAATTATTTAAGTACACTATTTTGACAAAAAATTAACATAGAATGACCCATTTTCAAAATATTCTCCTTTTGTGAAAAATGCTTCTATTATAATATTTTGCCTGTATATAGCTCAGACCTCTGTACAGAGGTTCAACTAGAATTTTTGAAATATATAACTTAGAAGTGGGCTTATCCATGTTTTACGACAACAGAGAAATTTTAAGAAAAAAACGCCGATAATTATTTCAATGGGTAGTAACTCTGAAAATAATGGGAATTTTTCAAAAATCATAGTTGAGCTTCTGTACACAGGTCTGAGCTATATACTATTAAAAGCAAAATATTATTATAAGAGAAGCAATTTTAATAAAAGGAGAACATTTTGAAAAAAGGTTATTCTAAGTTAATTTTTTGCCGAAATATTGTATTTAAGTAATTTTTTTTTTTGTCAAAATGTGTCCTCAAAACAATTTTATTCATGTATTCTAATCTGAGTAACACTAAATATGAAAATTATCCATTTATGTGCCTTTTTAAAATCACGTTTCAGAACGTAGTGGTATACCTTAAGAACTATCTATTAAGTACTCATTAAATTAAGGCTCATGAAGAAAATAAATATATGGAAAATATTTTTATGTGTGAACACAGTAATTAACCAGATACAATTACGTCATTTGTCAATGATGAATCCAAGTTTGGAAGAACTTCGGATACTCATTGAAATGTTCTGCACGTATTTAAACGATATCATTAAATGCAGGCAATCTCATTAAGGTGAATGATATGCAAAAACGTATTTACGCAATTCGACTTCATTTGAGTGTTTTTTGCTAACATCATTCTAAAATGACATTGAAGTTATTTACAGTTTTCTTTAGGTAACGCAACTTCAATTTCTTAAAATTAATGTTATACAATATTGAGACATAAAATAATTTAAATGACATTGAGAAGGAATTAAATTTCTCCAAGGTGGAGAAGAATACTTATAAATAAATGGAGCTATGGTTTTTTATTTTGATCCTCATTTGCTAATTTTTAAATTAAATTTTATTCCAAAAAATAATATTTCTCACAATTGAAAAAATTTTGAGGGTTTGTTGATTTATTTTAATACAGGAAGAGTTTAAATCGCAGTAAAATTTCTAGTCTCTTTCATGTGTTTTTAAGTAAACCCACAAATTTTACATTCTAATAAAATTATTTTCAAATGTGGTACCACTTGTAATATTGCTCTAACAATGGGATAGACTTTAAAAAAATCTAACAGTTTTTGAGATTTCTTTTAGTTTGCATTGTTTCGATATCTGGTTCAATGATAGCACAGAATTAGAGATATTACTGAAATAATTTGAAATGTATCTTTTGAAGAAAGTACAAATGGGCGTTCCAGATATTTTAATTGTTCTAGAAGATGTCTTATTCCGAAGAAATTTTCAACTATGTTATGAAGTTATCTTCTTTTACGCAAGACTTTGCTGTTTTGCTGATTATAAGCTTCATTCACTGGTGTATGCAGACTATTTTTATGGGGATAAGTGACATGCACCAACAAATTTTTAGATTACCCACCAACGCTTTCGTCAACGCGTTTTTTAGAATGTCCATCTCTCGACATAAGAGTGATCTGTGTACGCCACTGATTAAGGAGGGGATGGGGTATATTAAAAAAATACGTTGAGGAAAGCGCTTAGGCGTAATCTTTATACTAAAAATCTATTGGTCTACGCCAGGGGTGTCCAACCCAAATGACCTTGCGGGCCACTTCGGAAAAACATTATAATTTCGCCGGCCGCAGATAAAAATTGGTACCTTTATATCAGATTTGGAAAAAAACAAACATTTATTGGAGTAAAAATTTAAAACAGAATGAATTATTTAATTTTTGTTTTCCAATTTTTCCTTGTATACTGACATAGATAATATAATAATGTTTATATAATATAATAATGTAATGATCAAATAATGTTTAAAATATTACAGTCGCCATTTTCTTGAAAATTACGGTGTGTTCCTATTGAATTGATCTTTCGTTACTCATTATTGAAATTTTGATTGTGCTGTCATTCGCAAACGATTAAGTATACATTGCCCTTTATCTTAACAGCCCAGAATATTTTTTTAAATTTTAAAAAACACCTTGCTTTTTGGGCACTCCAAACAGAAAAGGAGGAGGAGAAACGAAAGTCACACACACAGAGAATCATGTACCATCCATAGTAAAGGATATGCATAATGCAATTCGAAATTTATTAAAAAAGTAATTTACTGTAGTAAAATCAAATGTAAGTGTTTGATAAAATATAAAATCTATTTTAATCTAAAGATCATTTCTATTTTCAAAAAGAACTGGTAACAGGCAAATACATTGTAGATTTATATATATATATGTACCGTAAAATCCGGCGTATAGCGAGCACCGGCGTATAATGCGCACCCATATTTTCAAGCTGCATTTTTTAATTTTTAGGTATATTCGCAGTATAATGGCACCCTCATTTTTACGAAAGAACGAGAAATGTGCGTGCACAATGCTGGTAAGTTTTTAAGCCATTTTTGTTCGAGGTATTATCCCAGAATTTTGAAAAATAGTATATTTTTAGAATCAGAATTCTTTAATTTCATTAGGTATGTCGTTTCTTTCAAATAAACAATAGTCCTATCTATGTAGAAGTTTAATTTTTCTTATGCTTATCTCTTTTTTTTAATTTGTGAAACTATCATTTTTTTATACCCGGTCTATAACGCGCACCTCTAAGTTTCGACCTCATTTTTTGTGTTAAAAGTGCGCGTTATACGCCGGATTTTACGGTATATAAATTTGTCCTCAAATAAATTTCAAAACGAATAAACTTTAAAAACCTGATGTTTAAAAATTTTTTTAAAACAGTCGGTGGGCCGCAAATTACGTACTGGTGGGCCACATGCGGCCCGAGGGCCACGTGTTGGACACCCCTAGTGTACTCGGTAGGGGTGTTGAATCCCCTTTTGTTTGCTATTCGCTTTTATTAACCCTTTTTCGTTCTGATAATTTTAAACCACGTGGTATATTAGTTACAAATTCCCACAATACATAAAATTGTAGATACTCCGTTTAGACAAGGAGAAATGAAATGTAAATCTAAATTTATATGCAACATAAATACGTGCTCACTTCGCAACTACTACGGTGCATGTTCAAAGCTGGTCTTTTTTACCTATCTTTCCAACTAGGCA
>BMAV01009942.1:23857-41960 GCA_019973955.1 Trichonephila inaurata madagascariensis
TCCCTACGTGATCGTTAAGAGCTTATTTATTTTTTCATATCTCGATTCAGAAACCAGCAAAGCTTTTACTCTGGAAATGATGCAAGGAATTTATCTTCATGCTTCAGATATTACAAGTTCGGCTTCACTCAAAGTCCATCCCGATGAATAATATAAGTTGATCTATGTTAAATAAGCCTGAGTCTCAAAGGCTTCGTGAGGCACGATATGGGAGTTTAAAAATGAAAAACTAGAGTTCTAAATAATCATTTGATAGCATTTTGAAAACTACGAAATCGTTCTTCAGTAACCCCTCTGAAATTCTGTTGTTGTTTCTTATGCTACCTTATCACGGGTCTATCCAAGAACCTTCAACTAATCCTGTTGGGGTAAATTTATTTTTCTTAACTTTAAGTTCTATGGAAAACTTTCTCCCGAAGAAGAAGACTTGATTTATTCAAATGAGTTGTTTGATTTAAGCGCTGACATTTAGATACGCGAAGTTAGTCGACGGATAGTAGCTTAAAGGTCAATTATTGATAATTGGAGAATAAGTTATAAGATTGTGAGCTTATGAAATACGACCGTAGGTCGTGCAAATAAGAGATTTACCATGAAGTCTAGCGTAGAAGTCCAGAGTGCTCCAGGAGTAATTGGAGTAGATTATACTCATATGTTAAGTATCCTTAAGCCGTGTGATTGGTCTTCTAATTAGTTACTTGATGCATTTCCTACCGTTAGTTGCTTGGTTTAATAAATTTGAATTTAAACTGGTTATGGCTGAGCTGATCATTACTCGAAACCCAAACACCAACAACCGCTACCCGGTTGTCACAACCTGTCTAACAGTGTCAGATCGAGGCCCACAAAATTCATCGTGGCATCCGTAGCTTTGAGCACCATACAGCTGACAGTACGATCTTGCTCAGTTCCCACCCAATTTTAAGGAAGAACACCCTGGGGTGGTCAGGGGCGTCCCACCTATCTTCCCTCACGAGAGGACTTGCGTCTCGACGGCTATTTAGAGTACCCCCATGCCTCAAAGGCACTATACATTTACACAAACATCAAGGGGTTAGAACATTGAACTCCAGACTGTAAGGCTTGGGTTCGATACCCAAAGCCACCAATTACCCTCCGAGTACACACGGAGTACGTGCTCGTTAAATCAGTGGGTCCGAAAGTCTTGTGGGCTGAATCACGAGTGCAGGGGACTGGAGAATATTTCCCTCCATTTCAGTTCCATGTCTAAATTGTGGAGATGGAGATAGGGGGTATCGCCATCTATCGTCCCTTCGGGGAATTTCGACGAGCTAATTCGTACTGTCACTTTTATGGGGCTCAAGGCCAACGACAAGCGTACTTCTAGTTCCTTGCCACGATGAATTTCGTGGACCTCGTTCTGACTACGTCATACATGTGGCATTAGCCACAACAAAAACAACAAACATCGATGCCTTCTGCGGGATTCGAATCTAGGTTCAATGGCATAGCAGTCATCGTCCCTATACCGGATGGGCAGCTTTCTGTAATTGTATTGGGAATGAATGTTGATTAACATCGCTCTATCAAGCAACACGACGGCTAATGGCGATGTGGACCTCGTAATTTTGAACCTCGGTCAAGTGACGAGGACGACACTAGAGTTGCGTCCTCCTATCACACCACACCATGCCAAAGGAAGGATTCTGAGGATCGACAGATTTAAGGTGTATCAACCCCTTCACACGGAGTAACAGGTCTTCAGTGGAGCTAGGGCTCGAACTCATGACACGCCGGCCATGAGATTGTGACCATAACAATTAGGCTACCGCGGTTATGTAGTTCTAGAACGTCTCTATACTTCAGTGCTTCTCAAACTTTCAATACTTGCGACCCAATTTTTAAACAAAATTTTCATCGCTCCCCCCTCCCCATACAATAACAATCTGTTGAATACAGTGATAATATACTTTGATGGAAAGCTACAATACGACCTTTAAATTATAAACCATACTAATTATCAAGATAAGTATTTAATTTTGTATATGTTATTTTAAATTTGTATGTGTAATTTATAAGAAGCTTGGATATTTTACTTTTAAGTGATAAGATAAGTATATGTCAGTATAGTAATTAATATGATAAGAAGTATTATGTTACCATTGATAAATTAATTATCAAACATATTGGGCAGTACTGATACATTTCTAAGTATTATACATTGTATTAACGTAGATGTGTATTTTATTTTTGACTACTTTACAGAATGTATATTTTGTTCTGCTTCCTTTAAATAAATAATTTTTTAAATAATCTTTTATTTTCAAATTTGCGATAAGCTCGTGCCTCCTCCCCCCTTGCAGGGTTATCACGCACCTCACTGTTTGAGAAACGCTGCCTTAATTAAAAAAAAGTTTAAAATAGGCTTTTATTTCCGAAGAAAATTTTGAATTCAATCGTGACCACTTTAGACAAAAGGAATAGGTATTAAAAACCATACGAGTTTTTCAATCATCGACAATGCGATACGGATAAGTTTTTTTTAATTAAACTTTTCTTTTTAAATTTCTAATAGGGCTGAGGATTGGTATTTTACCATTGCAGATCTAGTATATTCCCCAGGAACTGGTATCCCTTTTTAGTGCGGCACCATATAAGTGGAATACAAATAGCCGCAAGTAATTTTGAAGCCCAGTTTCCTACCCAGAAGGAGGCACCTGAGTTCTGACGATGCGAACTTGTTCCAGGAACTTAATTTTGCCGAGAGTACTCAAAGGGATATTTTACATGCCGTATAATCCTACTAAATAGACGTTATAGATTTTCTGCATTACGAAAATCCACCGACTTGGGTCGGGGTCGAATCCGCAACCTTGGGCATACAATGTCATCGACAAGCCAACTACGCCACCCATGTTAAAAAGCTTATTTATTAAGAATTAGCGTTATAAACAATAACCTCTCTTTCTGTCTCTCTCTTTTGGTTAAGAGAGACAGGAGATGAAAAATCTTGGTATGGGTTTTCGGATCGAGTTTTGAAAACTTTTAACTTGCTGATATGTTGATTATAAAATTTACTTCTGGAAATTATAACTTAAAAATTAGTTTTTCGATAAGTTAATTTATTATATTGAAAATATGAGGTATGATTAATAAATATTAGTCGATATATAAAAATTATTTTATTGGATTATATGTAAGATGTATACCAAATTTAAAAATGCAAAAACTGTATGCATACTGTTTTACTTATAGGCATGTTAAAATCACGTATGGCTAACTGTAATAATTAAAAAAAAAAAGAAAAAAAAACCCATTAAAATTTTTTAAAGATAATTTTTTAATTAAATATAAACTTTAAAATTTATTGTTTTCAGTTAATATTTGTATAGATCCCGTCACAACACATATTAAATATTCAAAATTTCCTTCTACATTTGAAATTTCTTGAAACTAATTACATCTATCTTGTTACTACAGAAAAAAAGAACCGCATTAAAATAATGAATATTCAAATATTTTTTTATTGGAAATTTTGTTTCAAACTTTCTAAATTTTTAATGTTCTTTCGAATTTTGAATCCTAATTTCATTTTTCAAAAACTGAAATAAGTATATTAAGAAAACGAACATTCAAAAATGATAATTATTTTACAAGTGGTCTAAAAATATGAGGGAATATGTAAATTATTGAGATGTGTATGTGTATGATTTTTTGAAAAAATTCTTAATTTTTTTTAACAAAGGCTTTATTTTTTAAATGTGCAAAACTGTTATGCACGTTTTTTGCAGTTAACATGAAAAATTCGTTTTTATTGGAATCGGCAATTTTTGCTTAAAAATATAATAAACATCATTGTTTGCGACTTTAAAAATAATCTATAGCAAGGGTACTCAACCTTTTTTCCCGCCGGGCCGCATACACATGACAGTTATTTCATGCGGGCCGCAACATGCGGATAGTGAAAAAAGCGGACTATAAGACCAAAGCAACATTTAAAAACCAAACTGATAAAAATATAAAACTCATTTTTAGTTTTTATTTTAATACTATATTAACTTTTCTATCAAACACACACCCAAAAATATTTATTTTTATGAATTTTTACTGAGTTATGAGGTGATTTTTATTTTCTTTTATCTATGACCAAGCCTTTTGCTTATATTGTACTGTTAAAAAAATTGATAGCAAAATTGATACATTTCATTGCTTGATTGATAGAATTTTCTGTTAAATTTTTTGTACATTGTTCTCCAATAATCGAATTTCTTAGTGCACAGGACCACGACCGGGCCACTCAAAAAAGGCCGGCGGGACACATGAGTTGTTGAGTATAGCTGATCTAGAGAGTAAAATTTTTGAAAAATTAATTTAAGAATAAAATTTATAACTATTTTTGGCTTGTAAAAAGCAGAGGCATTAAGAAGCATAATATCCAATAGCTTTCCGATTTCGCTTATGAATGTTAAATTATTGTACACTTGCTTTTCGGACTGAAAAATGTTGGAAGAGAAATATGTATATTTTGTCGGAATTTCTTTGTAATTCAAAAATATACATTTTATAATTTTTCAAAAAAGATAAATGATGTGCTTAAATATTACGTTGACAAAGCATGCAGTACATCATAATTTTTATAGCCCGTTAATCTTTTTAGGGTTGCATTCATGGACGTTTTAAAGCCTGGGCCAATTGGACCTGGGCCCAGGGTCTTGGTTATAAGGAGGGGCCTCGTCTCGTTCTCGACTCAGCTTAAATAAGCCTATAATTTGAGTAATTTCAACGGTCAAATATTATTCCTGGTTGTATTCCCTAAGGAACTGGGAATTTCGAACGATATGTCAACTGGGCCAGTGGCGCACACAAGGGGGGGGGGTCCCGGGGGGCCGGGACCCACCCCCCAAAGCCCTTGATTTTTTTCCGATTGATTATAATTCTAAGTATATAGTACGTAAAATTTAATTAAGTATTTGTTATTAATGATTAATTTTATTAATTAATGCTAATTATTTATTCAATAATTAGTTTTTTACTGTGTTTTGTTCCCGAAAATCGACAAAATCAAAAGGAGCATGATACAAGAATGGTGAACTTTCGACCCCGGAACCCCCTTGAAAAATTCCTGTGTGCGCTACTGCAACTGGCTATATGTGATGATGGTAATCCATGTCTAGGCCTAGGCCTACCACCATACACTATCATTTCTCATTCAGTTAAAATGCAGTAGTCTGTCGATCCGGTTTGCGTGATCGCAAGTCGTGCATGGAGGTCTAAAAACTTCTTGAGGACCTGGGCCCTTACACAAATGTAGGCCCCATCTATAATTCTTAAAATTAGACAATACAAGCACACGCTGTCGAATAATCGTACAAACAATGACCCAAAACTAAAGAATATGCATGACTTACAGTCGCACAAACTGGTTCAACCGACTTCCGCCTTTTGACTGAATAAGTAATGATGGTGTATGGTGGTGGGCCTAAGCCTTCACATGAACTACGGTCATCACATGTAGCTAGTTGACATATGGTCCGATTTTCCCGGGTTTTCGAAGAATATAACCGGAAAAAACATTTGACCATTGAAATTATTCGAATCATGATCTTATTAAGGCCTGGTCGAAAACGAGACGTTGCCCCTATTGTGGTCGAGGCCTCGGGCCCGGGCCTTAAGACGTCCCTGAAGCCATGCACATTTATTTGTTTCCGGTTATTGTTTGTACTAGTATTTGACAAAGTATGTTGTGTACTGTATACTTTTAAGGGTCATAGATGGAGCCTACAGTTGTGTGAGGCCTAGGGCCTCAAGAAGTCTTAAGACGTCCCTGGTTGCATTACATCCACATTGTGTGTTATTATTACCAGATCTTACGTAAGAATGAAAAAGAGGCAAAATGTACTAAATCAAAATGATAGAAGAACGAAGAACATCAGGAAATATAAAAGATTTAAATCGAAAAATGCATCGTAATCCAAATAAAAAAGACATTTTGATATCAGAATTTAAAGCTTTAAAAATTTAACTTGAGAACGGTAAAACCTTTTTTCTTTTGAGAATATGCTCAACTATTTTTCTTCCAAAACAGATTCCAAAAAACGACTTTTTTCGTGTTATTGATTCTATGGAAATCGTTTGAAGCTTTTCCATTTTTCTAAGGTATTTTTTGCATTCAGAATGAGATGGTGCATAAATATACGCAAAAAAACTGGACAAGGCCATGTTTTTTGGGGGGGTTGCGTGATAAATATTTGTAGCAGCAAGCAAAAAAAAAAAAGAAAAAAGAAAGGTAAACAAGGATAGTGGTTTTAATAATAATAATAATAAAGAATAATATATAGGAAAAAAAAGTGGTTCGAATTTTTTTACTGCAAGTTATTTTGGAACAATAGAATTGTATTTATGCAAGATTTACTTCTAATAAATAAAAATAAAGAATATATTAGCTTAGCAGTATTATCTAGTTGTTTTCCATCGAATCTTCTAGACAATACCGGAAAAATGGTTAAAAATTTTATCATAATAGAAGCTTTTTTTAATTTTTTAACTAACAATCGAAATTTTTTGCTATCGTACATAATTGCTTAGAAAAAAAAAGAGAATTTTTTTTCACACAGGTGATACAAACATCTTTAAACCTAGAGGCTATACTGATATTGCCCAACATTGCTGTCACAAAATTAGAATAATTACCAAATACTCATAGAATTTTTAGTTTTCAAACTTGAAATGGAATTTAAATAAGTACATATATCAGTTTGATTTTGTGTAGTCTAGCGTGTTTTAACTATACATAACTACTTAATTAATCAGTTCAGTACAATATTAAATTATTAAAATCATGAAATGTTTTAGTGCATAAACATCATCTTTCACACTGCAATAAACAAGTGCGGTTTTTAAATTTTTAATTCATTAAATTATTTTTTTGTCAGGAGCAAACAAGTAGCACTGAAATGCGTTTTTAAACATATTGTTTGCAGAATTAAGATTATATAGGCCTTTTAGCGGAACTATTTCACTATTAAAAGAATTGATTTTAAAAAATAAATCTACCAACAACATGTTTTTTTAGTAGTTATTTCGATCGGATGCTTAGGTTTTCATATTCATTTTCAGTTTTCATTGTCTTCTGTTGGAAAAACAAATGTTTCTAAGAGCTACTAACAACAACAAAAAAGAGTTGCTCATAAGAATTAACTGTGATTCCTGAATGTACAGAGAAAGAAGATAAGGACTGAATATGTCACATTCGAAAAAGAAAAAAAAAACCATTTTGCATTCTACACTTAGGAGGAAGAAACTTGTTGTGTATATTTAGAACAGCGTTCGTGTAGTCGTGGCCGAGTGGTTAAGGCGATGGACTAGAAATCCATTGGGATCTTCCCGCGTAGGTTCGAATCCTACCGACTACGTGCTTAAGAAATTTTTATTACATCCTTGCGAATTATGTAGAGTCTGTATATTAAGAAACCGTTATTTTAAAATATCAGTTGAATATTGATTATGAAATCGATGTAAATCTTATTAATTTTATATTTTGGCACTTGAATAAAGTATCTTTTTTTAACTTTTAGGATAATTTTGATTTATACTAGATTGTTTCATTAATTGACACAAAAAAACACTTGTTTTTTATAATTTTGCTCCCGCTTTTTTTAGAGGAGGAAATATTTCTTTGTTTAAACTAGTTTATGTCTGCTGAATTCGTATAAATTTATTGCAAAATTAATTGCTGGATTTATTTTATTCATGTTTTTCTTCATTATTTAAAAAAAATTTACTTAAAAAATGAAAAGAGATTTAAAGGAATACATTACAAAAATCTCTTTTTGGTACACGAGTGTAAAAGATAAAAATAAATTATAGTAAGAAAAATTTTAAACAATAAAAAACTAGATTAAAGTTTTTATCACTAATAGTTCGACTTGTATATATTATCACAGAACTGTTAATGAATATGGGTAAAATTGACGAAAAACTCCTTCAATAAATTTCTCTAAATAGAGCAACGGAAATTCAGGTACCATCCTCGTTAGGACCACATCTCAAAATTACGAAGGCCCATCACTAATAGCTTTTATGTTCCTTAAAGGTCCAACACTTATAATCGATCGATTAGTCTGAAAAATAACTTTATTTTTGGGGAACATGCTCTTGTCAATATACAGTCGGACCTCTATATAACGAAGTCGCTAAATCCTGAAAAAAATTTTGTTAGATAGTTCATTTTTCAGTTTTCTTTATAAACAGCATAAAACAATTTTTAAACTCATAAACACTATATATTGAAAATAAGTAATTATTCACATTTTTTTCTAAATTAATATATATTTATTTATATACCTTAACTATAAAAAAAAAATAAATAAATAAAGGAAAACTGCAAGGAAAGTTTCTTTTTTGACGCCTTTATCCACTTCTTGAAGAATTAAATTTTTTTTGATGGTCAAGCACTTACGTTTTGACATTCTTGAGCTCCAAGAAAGGAAATTATCAGTACGACTCATCAACACTACAAATGAACGGAGACTAGTTCAAGTTCATGGGGACACAAGACAACTCCACTGAGGGTGAAAGGGGCTTCGAAGATGTTTCCAGTGAACTGGGCAATGGGGGTTAAGGTTTGCACTTCTTGGATGAAACGCCCAGAACTCTATTGCTCTCGGCGAGTTAGGCACCTAATAAAACCAGTTCAAGATTTATGTGGTAATGAGGTAAATGAGGTAAAGGATAGAATAACTTGAAATGTCCAGAAATACTTTAAAAATAGGGAGAAAAATGTTGAATCACAAGAGAAAAAGTTCGTTATATAGAAAATGGACTTCGCTATTGGGAGGGTTTTTTTACGGAGAAATCGTG
This sequence comes from Trichonephila inaurata madagascariensis, assembly GCA_019973955.1. NCBI lineage: Eukaryota > Metazoa > Arthropoda > Arachnida > Araneae > Nephilidae > Trichonephila > Trichonephila inaurata. The sequence continues at coordinate 32,678 of BMAV01009942.1, forward strand.
AAATGTTCTTGGTTCCAGGAAAAAGTTTGCTATATAAAGGTTCGTTATATAGAGGTTCGACTGCATATCATTTGTCACGATTACTCAATTTGTACAGTTTTTACAAATTATAAAAATGAATACAAAATTTTATTAGAAACATGTAGTTTTTATACTCAAACTAATTGCTTATTTTCTTATAAAATTTATTTGACTTTTATATACAAAATCAATTTCATAATTTGTGTATTTATCTCTTATTAAATATAATTAATCCCCTTCACATAAATATAAATTTTACTTAAACAACATTCTTTAAAAGTTTTCCAGTTTCGGTAGATAGGCACATTTTCAAGAACTAACGACAAAAGTTTTCGAACAGAAATTTTCTTTTTAGCCTCGATTACAAGTCCTTTCTAAGCTTACGAGATTTCTCAATTATCGGAAGATGAAAGCTAATTTTTGGAAGTTTATTAATACATATTTTATGTATTAGTGTAATATAATTTAACATATAAACATGATTAAGGGGGTTTCATGTTGAATCTTGAGTAGGGTTTCATCGAATTCACATACATAAAAATATACATCTCATCTCAACAAGGGGCTAAATTCATAATGGTCACATGATAAATATAATCACGTGTTCTCTATTGAATTCAAAATAAACAATAGATTTGTACTTGTTTTGTTTATAAAATATATATAAAAGTTCGATTTTGATAGTTGAATAAAGATGTTCAAATATTGATTGTTCAAAAAGATTTTTAAAACTTGCAACAAAAAATCTATTATTATTATTTTAAACCGAGTACACATTTTGTTTACCTAAGAACGTTAATTTTGTTCACAAATATGCATTTTTAATAAGAAAACTCTACTAAAAACCAAAAGTTGGCAACAACGATGAGCATGAACTGATTAACTGGAAACACGTGATTGTTACGTGAATATGACGTCACATGAAATAGGCTCAATTCATGAAGTCACGTGATAAAAACAAACACTTGTTTTCCATTGATTACAAAATAAACATTAAACTAATTGTACTTGTTGTTCTATTTGTAAAACTCGGATAAAATGTCAAATTTCATATTTGGGTAAAGATGTTTAAGTGTTAGGAAAAAAAAGTTTCTTCAAAAAGAATTTTTTAAATTAAAAAAAATCATATTTTATGTTTATACTTTTAAATAAAATGCATTTTGTATACTTATGTACTTTTTAAGAGAAAGTTTCTGCACAGAGCAAAACTTGGCAACACCGGAGCGCGTGAACTGATTAGCTGGAAACACTAGATAGTTTTTATCATGTGACTATGACGCCGCATTAGTTTTTAAATTGATTGGCTAGAATCACGTGGCTTTCACTATCATGTGATTATGACGTCACATGAATTTAGCCCACTGCTTACTTCAATAGACTAGTGATGAAGTTTAAGATGGATTTAATAATTACATTATTATGGACTAGCTCTAGAACCTTATTTTTACGAGAGTTTATTGTTAAATTAGAACTAAATATGATTTTTATTAAAATAATTGTAAATGAAATAGACATAAATAATTGCTCATAAGATGAACTTAATTACACCTTACGTATTAAAATGCTAATTTCCTCATTTTAAATAATTCTTTGTGAGGATAAGAAATTAATTATAAGTATTTCTCTTAAATTTCATATCCCAGTTTTCACCGAAACTTGATTCAATTCTTATTAATACCATGGATTACTTTCGAAACTTCTTTCATGAGTTCTTAGTTAAGATTACGAGCTTTAATTTCGAACATTCTCGAAAATCGAATGTTCCTTCTGCGCTTATTTCAGCCATTTCCTTCCTTTTTTTTTCAAAGCCCTCTCGAACCGCAGAGGCATTTATCATAGTTTTTATCTGTCTCCTTAACTGCTTTTTCCTGTTTAATAAAAATTCCATGAGTATTTCTTGGTCCATAAAAATTCATCCTGTTTATTTTATGTTTGAGTGGATGCGTATTACTACTTACGCGCACGTGGCTGCCGTAAATGAAGAAATAGCAATTTAAAGAGACTTTCTTGTCTTTTTGAAGTGACTTCAAATGCCTTTAATGAAGACAGTCTGTAAATTGCCATTTGTAATCTTGCACTTACAGCAGAAAGTGTTGTATAAATATTAATATAAGCTATATGAACTGTATGCATGAGTGAACGATTTGTTGTTTTTGTTACGCTGGTTCAGTGTTCGAAATATGGTGCAAATTATCTATTCTGAATAAAATAAACTTTTTATTTAAAACTAGGGCGCAACAAACAAGAACATATATTTACATGTAAAAATATTAAATAAAATCTTTGCAATCTAAGATCTAAATCAAATCTGCTTCTTCTATTACATCAAAAACACATATCAATTCGAATTCCAGCAGTCAACTGCAAAAAAAAATTTTTTTTCACATCGAGATTCATTACAATAATGAAGCCAACTTTTGCACTAAAACTTATGATACCAAACGTTTAAATATCAATTAATAAAATAAATAGTAGTGTTACATAAATAACTAAATAAAAGCAGACGATAATAGGAGAGAGAGAATATGAATACGAGAATCTCTTCCAACACTTACATAGATACATTAAAAATAATTTTTACAAATTTTTTTATATTCAGATCTAAATCAACTTCATAGTGTTTCTTTTTTATACAGTGGCATTCAAAAATCTCAGTGGCAATTTTCTGTAAAATCTCATGTTTACGACTGGTAAAATTTAATATATCGAATTGTATTTTTATGATATCTGTAACTAGTTCTTATTTAAGTAACATAATCAATTTTTTAAACATTGTGTAACTGTTATTTTAATAAATTAATTATAAAAAACTGCTAAAATATTACGCGACAAAAGTCTTCTAACACTTAAAAAAATCTCAACATACCTTTAAATGTTATAAAAAAATTACAATTCCAATATATTAATTTTTACGAGTCGAAAACATGAAAGTTTATAGAAATTGCAAGTATCCGAACACTTTTGAACGCCACTGTATCTCCTCAAGTCCAGGTGGCGAGTAAAGAGCCATAGTATAGAGCAGGGGTTTCAAACCTTTATGAATCAACGTCACATTTTTTCTAAAGAAGTGTTTAATGAGGTACTGACGTGCCGCCAAATAATTTTGACTTGTGATTATTGGGGAAAAAATAAAACTAAATACTAAGAACACAAAACTCTATTTAATACGAAAAAATTCCTTTTGCACGTTATAATTGTAAATGTTTTAGTTATACGTGTAATTCAAATTAAAGTAACATTAGTGTGACTTCTGTTGTTGCAGATTGTGTGTGTATGTGGATGACAAATAACTTATATTAGGATTGTAAGATATTACTTTTAGTAGAATGCATGCTCAATAGGAGTCATCTGCCAATCGGTTTTTAAGCAATTAATTATTTTAATGTGGTTCACTTTTTTGACAAGTGGATTTGTGATGTGTTTTGAAATGCCGTTTTACAGACGATGTTCTGCATACCACTATTCCAGAACATAAAACACACACCTTTTTGTCGCCCCTTTACTAATAATGCCATATTTCTAGATTCACCAAATTTGAAATTCACTGTTACACTTACTATCTTGCCTTTTTTTTATTTTATTTTTTTCGCTGAACTAGCCATGTTAAATAACACTTAAAGATCATAAATATAATACAATTAAACTTTAAAACACTGTTGTGTCAATGAAATTGACTATGATATGCGTAGACAAACTTTGCATCATAAGCAAATATAGTTCACGATGTAACTAAGGTAAGACAATAACAAACAAATGGGCTCCCCGCCGCACCTCGACCAATCACTCACGTTTGTTCGTAATACTTCATAGTGAACTTTGTTATTTTGAAATAAAATCCAAACTATTTTGGTCGCTGGCATGCCCAAAATATTGTGTCGCGTGCCATGAATGGCACGCGTGCCAATGGTTCGTCATCCCTGGTATAGAGTGTCAAATGGTGCTATAGTTATCGCTGATTTGAATTACTTTTCCAGCATGAAAAAAGCTCATATTTCATTCTAATCGAAAGAAATACGATTAAAATAAGTTTCTTTATGTTTGTCGCTTTGAGGGATTTGTCCTCTTTGACCTATCGCTACGCATAATTAGTTAGTAATGACGTCAATCTGTTACGTCTTTTCCGAGTAGAAAACTAGTTACAAGTTAAGAAATCGAATTTTTATGCTAAATTTCGCCATTATCATGGCAACACTTTCGTTTTGGCCTAGATCTTTAATTTAATATTGATTAATTACTCGAAGTAGAATTTGACTTATACCGAAGCAAAGAGACGGCCGTGTTAATCCCATTATTTCACTTGGACAAACCGTCTGGAAAATGAGCAAATTTTTCTTAGTTATTATTCCATGTTTTAGCACATCTGACATTGAAATATGGTGAAGAATATATTTATTTGTTCTCTGTTTGTGCATTGAGTCGTGGGGATTAAAGTAAAAGGATTCTAAATCACTGTTTAAGGAAATATAATTACTGTAAAATCCGGTGTATAACGCACATTTTTAACACAAAAAATAAGATCGAAATTTTCGAGTGCGCGTTAAACGCTGGGTATGAAAATGGAAGTTTTAAAAATGAAAAATAAATGAGCATAAAAAAAAATTAGACTTCTACATAGATCGAAATATTGTTTATTTAAAAGAAAATACGTTCTTAATGAACTTAAAGGTTTGTAGTAGTTCTAGAAGTGTACTATTTTTTTTCTACAGCTTTGAACAATACCTCGAATAAATGACTTCAAAACATAAGAGTATTGCCCACATAGCATTTCAGGTTTCTTCGTAAAAAAGGGGGTGGCGAATATACCTAAAAATTAAAAATTGCAGCTTGAAAGTTTAGGTGCGCGTTATACGCAGGATTTTACGGTAGTCATCACTGTATGTTAAAATAATTTTTCATTGTATATTAAAATAAAGTTATAGAATTAAAAAGAAGAATACTTGAAATGCTTAGTAGAGTTGAATTTAAATAGAGTTAAAGTTTTATTTTTGTGATTAATGCAAATATGCTTTATCGTATAAACGGCTCAAATGCAATGTAATAATAATTATAATGCAAATATTTTTCAAAAAGTTTTATAAATATTTGAATAAAATTAATCAAAGTGTCTTTAACAGAAACTTGAGGAATCTTTTTGGACTATTTCGTACCAAAATTATTTCTTTTTATTTGATGGTAAACGGACGTTTAAAAAAAGTAGTTATTAAAATAAAATAATTTAAATTTCGGTACTCATAATAACAATAAGTTCTCTTGTTAAATATGCTTGTGTGTGTGCAGATTACGATAACAGGAATTTATAAAATAAAGGTATTCCATATTTAATCAAAATATTAAGTTTCTCGGCTAAAAGATTATGAGATAATCCTTTTTTAAGGAAAATGTTAGTTAAAAGTTCATTAAGTCATATGACTAATCGTAGTTTGTAGCATATGTAACATTCACTGTGATTTGTAAATGCCAAAAATGTTTCAGCTTGGGAGTATAGAAGATGTTGTAAAGTATTAAAATATTATTTAATTTTGTAAAGTATATATAAATAATCATGAAATCAGTATAGAAATATCAAACTAATCATGATTCAGTGTAGAAAACCATATGACTTTTAAAATCAGCTTTAAAAAAGCTAATTAGCTTATTTATTAATTTTTATTCTCGCCTGTTTAGATCACATGAATTAAATAAAGTCTGCTTTCTCCACTGGTTGCCTGCCTATGTTGACATTATAGGTCATAAAAATGTAGATAAGCTGGCGAAAAAAGCCAGAAATTTCAATAATGACAACTTTATCAATGTTATCTTATTAAAATACAAATGCTGTAGCAAATATCAAATTGAGAGAGAAGTCATTCCCTGTAAAACATCTCTATAATATAAGTGGAGACCACCTTATAACAAATACTGTTGTATGTCATGGCTAAATTCTAAGCATAGTTTGACAAGTTGTGGATAACTTACATGACATCCCAATGTTGTTAGTAATCCAGGAATATAGAATTACTTGAATGGCAAGCGATGTGGGCGTTTCAAAATGTGCCGCCATTAACGAAATGTAAACAAACCCGAAAAACGAGTGGAGTTGACAAACAGCTTTTGTTGATGGCAGCTGTGCATTAAAGATCCGGTCGCCGCTTGTGACGTCACGGTTCTATCTGGCAATATATGCTAATTGTATTAATGTATAAATACTGATCGCTACTGTTGTGTAGTCAGTAGCAGTTGGGTGTTTCTCAGCTAGTAGCTGACTCCATACTGTACTCAAATGTTTTTGAGCAAGGTGCTCAGTTAGAGTGTATTCAATTGTTTTTCATTTCTAAAATGCCACTGTAAGTCATTTTTTTGCATCAATAAAAATGTTGTTCAAGAAATTCTCGTCTTTCATGAAAAAGTCCTCCACATCCGTTATTTAATTTTTAGGATCCACTGTTCATAGCTCTACTAGTTAGTTTTTCACACTTTAATGTTAGAAGTGTAGAACCTAAGATAAGAAAACAAATACCATTTCTAGTCTAAGAACAAGTCATTACAGAGGAATTAAGATCGATAGGGATTACAGAAGAACTTATAGGAATTGTGATAACTGTTCAGATATACAACTAACACCTGCTCCTATTTTTGACTGTTAGTTATTCTTGCTGCTCTTGCTGGAACAAAAGGCGTAGCATCTTTTTACAGTTAAATTTTGTTCAAATTATCATTGTGATCAGTTAAATAAGTGATCCCCCAACCCCTGGACAGTGGACCGGTACCGGTGCGTGGATCAAATGGTACCGGGCCCCACAATGAACATTAAGTTATTTCTATTTTATTTACTGTTATGTGTTCCTCTCGGGTTTGTGTGACTTTCCATGGAAATCACTTTATGTTCCATGTTAAATCACTTTATATTCATTTTTGCTGACACTATTTTATTTTGAAGGCATGTCTGAATACAATTAAGTGAAAATTATTAAATTAAAGAAATCTAAAATATAAACAATCAACGTCCCCCCCACCTTAGGGGGCCTCGGTAAAATTATCAAACGTTGATCAGTCAGGGTGCGATAAAAATGTCGGGAAACCCTATGTTAGACTATTCAGATTTTTTTTTTAAATTTTCCTCCTGTTTTTCTCAATGAACCTAAGACCTTCATTTGTAAGTACTATCTATAAATGATAAATTATCTAAAATGCATCAAATTGTGAAAAATGCCTAATATATTTATGTTCAGGAATCTTTCGAATTTCCTGTTTGACAAGTGAGATGCTTGCGAATCTTATTTATAATATGGCTTTCAGTCATGTATAGTATATTAACTAAAAATAATTCAGTAATTAATAAATTATTCTTATTATAGAGAAATATCATACGAAAATTGAAGTACAGTAAGAGAAACTGATTTCTGTTAAAATCTATGAAAAGTTTCACAATTCTATAAAAAAACGACGAACTTTTTATCGAGATGCACTACTCGGTAAAACACCCTTGAAAGTTTTATGTTTTATGTTAATTATATTTATTATGAGCTTGCTTTGAACTGAGAAATTAGAAATTTAACACGAATATGATGCCCTTTGGTACCACATATTAGGGTGACAAAAATATTTTTTCCCTGTCACACAAATATCAAGCGATTTCCATTTATGATAGAAAAGGGGGCTTGATGAAAGCGTAATGGAAGACAGTCAGGGATTTTTCCAATCAGAAATTTCCCAGAGTTTTTACTTCAGCAGAAAAGAATACGCTTATTTTTTTCTGTGAAAAAATGGCACTCTGTGAAAAGTAAGTCGAAATTTTTATTCTTTTTTTGTAATTAGAAATGAATGCGTTATACATTCGTTATTTTATGGTACTAAAGAATTCCTATTCAGTGCTTCAGGAGCATATAATTATACTAGATAAACATTTATTCCATTTGAAAATCATTGGCGCAGTATGGCACCATGTATTTTTAGCTAACCATTTAAAATGCACGATAAAAAAGGATTTACAGGGCATCAGTTATACATTTTAAACAGCATATTAAAAAGAAATTAAATTCGGATGAAAAAAAAAATGATTGCGTCTTTTTCGGGTTAATTTCTTGAGTAGTGGAGTTTTATTTTAATGTACTGTTCTAAACGCGTTTGTAATGATTTTTCTTTATTTTAGTTTTATATGAAATCAACTTTCTTCATTCTTTTTAAGATTATACGAGGTGTGAAGCGGAAAAAAAAAAGAATGGTCCAATAAACCATTTAACGCACAGAATCAGTTCTCTGTGACGTTATCACCTTCATAGTAGTTCCTTTCAGCATTCACACACTTCTGCATTCGGTGCTGTCATTTCTGGTAACAGTTCTGGAACGAGACTTTTGGAGGACCCTTCAGGAGATTCTCCGTTTTTGTCTGAATCTCTTCAACTGATGTAAAATGGATTCCCTTTAAGCAAAATTTAATTGTAGGAAATAAAAAAAAAAATAGCATAGACCAAATAAGGTGAATAAGGAGGATACCCCCTCACAGTAATGCTTTTGTTGGTCAGAAACTGCTTAACAGATAGTGCTGTGTGAGGGGGTGCATTGTCTTGGTGCAACAACCATCCATCACTCCCCATTTCTGGCCTTTTTTCCCTAATTTTTTCCCTAATTTTTTCACGAAGTCTTTTTAGTACTTCAATGTAGTAGTGTTGATTAATAGTCTAATCACTGATGTGAGTGGGAACTCACTCATATCAAGAATTTTGGCAATGTTTTGGTCTGTAATCGCTTACCTTGGGTGCTCAGCACGTTCATCGTCTTCCACACTGTCTCTTCTCCCCGAAAGCCTCTAATGCCATTGAAACACTTATGTATGATATGAAGTTTCATCTCCATAAGCCTCGGCTAATATTTGAAATGTTTTCGTGGCTGATTTCTTAAGTTTCACAAGAAACTTGATGTTGATTCTACATTTTTTCTGGCAGAATGCAGTTGCACGTGTTCACTCAATGACGCTGTACTCCCAACTGGCGTGTTGGTTAAAGCGAAATTGGCCACATGAATTCAGGAGGTGAGTGGATTGACGTTACCAAAACAGTTGTTGTAAACTCCCCTTTTTATTCAAGCTACACACTTAGTCCCCTTTTTTTGTATCACACCTTGTAGAGTGATATATGATTAAAATTACTGATGTAGTATGTCATGTTAATCAGTTATGAAAATATGGAGTGTTGTAGCGCTAATGTTACCGAATACTTCTTGAGTCTTCTCTTAATTTTCTTCTTAATACTAACTTTGTGAATGAATTTCTGAGAAAAATTTATTA
>BMAV01009944.1:0-17983 GCA_019973955.1 Trichonephila inaurata madagascariensis
GACTTATATATACGTCTTTCCAAAAGTAAAATTTTTTTCTATCCTGCTATCCAAAAAATTTTTCCCGAAGGTTTGGAATGAAATAAAATGACCTGGAGTGTTCGGGAAATTTCTTATTTCAGAAGATTTCTTATTTATTCCTTTTTTTAAACCTCAATACACCACATACCTTGCTTTGTGTTAAACGGTGGCATTGGGAGTGCGTAACTTTTAATCTGCTTTTGGGGATTATAAAAACCCGACAAATTATCAAGAAAATTTTAAAAATTTTTGATATAAATTTATAAAAAACTCATTGGGTCACTGGTAATTTTAAACTTGTTCTTTACTTAGTATTTTTAAAATTTTTAAAATCTTTGGGGCGGTTTTTTTATAAATGTATTATGTCAGTCAAATTTATTTATTTTTATTTTTAAAAAGAATATTTTTTTTTACTTTCAGTAAATTAATTTTTTTTCAAAATATTATTTTTTTTCGATTTTTAAATTTGCCCCGCGCCCCCCGTAGGGTTACCACCCCCCTCGGGGGTGCCCCCGGGGAAAACCCTTTGGATTAAAAAAAACGTATACAAAAATTTTTTTAAAATACGGGGAAAATAATGATGGGTTTTTAAAAACGGGAATAAAGGGGGGGGATAAAATGGCAAGGGAAAATCAACGGTTTTTCCTTTAGAGTAAAAAATTTTTCCTTTTTGGGGTTTGAACAATTCCAAAAAATGGTTGGCTTGATTCAAAGTTACGGTTTTTAAAGTGTTTGGGGAAACTTTGAGCAAAACGAAAAATCTTGAAAAAATGTGTATTAAATATTATAAAATTTGCTTCTCAAACTTCCAATATTTGCCCCTTTTTATTCATTTTTCACCCCCCTCCTTAAAAAATTAAATAAATTAAAAATACTTTTTTGACCGAACCCCAATACGCTTCCTCTTAAGTGCTGTGCGGGACAAAATACCTCGTCAGCATGCGTTTTTCCCCCGGACATATATATATATTTTCAAGTAGGATATTTTCTGTGAACTATTATCAATAGAAATTTTTTGAACTTTTTAAATATGCCCACAAATGACGGCAGTGGGAAAACTTTCTCATTTTTGAAATTTGCTTATTTACTCCTTTTCTAACCCCTCCCCCCCCCCTGCACTTTTTACCCCCCTATGTTTTAAAACCCGCGTTGGGGGGAATTCCTAATTTTTTAAAGGCATATTTAAGTTATTAATTATAAACCGTACAAGTTATCAAGATAAGTGTTAATTTTTGCATATATTTATATATAAGCCCATGAAGGTCACTAGCAATTATTAAACTTTTTACTTATTTAGTATTGTTATAAATTAATTATAAAATACACTCATTGCTCAGTACTGATATATTTATAAGTGTATTATGTCAGTGTAAATGTGAAACTATTTTATTTTTTATTATTTCAGAATACACTTTGTTTATTTACTTTCAGTACACTCATATTTTTTAAATAATCCTTTGTTTTTGCCAATATTCGCCCCTTTGGCAAGTTACCCAAACCCCCGTAAGGGTGCGACCCACAACCCAAATCCAAAAACACTGATATAATCCATAATTATAGGGAATAAAATCGTTGAAAAAATTGTATTTTTATAGATGTAGATATTTATTTCTATTCTCTCGTTATTTTGATGGAGAAAGAGAGAGAGAATATCCATAATTGTCAGTATTTTTTAAAAAATAATTGTATAAACTAGTTAAACACGAAATTTAGCATAACATAAGTTTTATCTGTTTACGTGAGTTGATAGGTCCTACGAACTGATCAATAAATCTTTAATGTGAAGTGCTGTTTAATTAAGTTTTCCGAAAGATAAACATCACATCACAAATTATAGAAAGCCTCAGCAATCTTAATAATTAGTTTTTGTAAGATACGAGTGATAACGTCCAATATATGTTTAGTCTGTAGAAATTGCCTAACAACTTAGGTATTGATCACTAAAAGTGCTATGTCTGAAATTGTTAACTATAAATTAGGAAACTAAATATTTTCTAGATTTTATTTAGACTCACTATTAATAGTTTTATTCCTAATTGGAATATTTCTAGGATGAAGGGGTCTCAGGGGTGTTAAATTTCTCTAGAGAGCTGAAAATATAAACAATTTTCAAACAGGTATAATTCTTTTAAATTTAAACAATTCGAATCTTTTATACATTATTTATTAATGAATGGGGCTTCAGAAAAGTATAAAAGTGTTTAAGGGGTGTTAAAAAGCTAAAATCTCATTTTTTTGACAATTTGAGATTTTTACATTTTTAAATTGAATAAATTTTAACCCTTCTAAAAATGCCTTACTTTCACCTCTAGGGTAATTAGAAGCCCTTAAAACTATTTTTAAATAATCGTTGAGACTCGGCCACACCCATTTGAATGGTGAAACATGTAAACAAAGTACTTCGTTTTTGCTTGAACGTCTGATATAAACCAAAACACGTATCTTTTATTGTAAATTGAGCCTTTTATTTTTATTTCCTAGCCGATTAGAGAGGAACATCACTGTATACATTAAAATCAATTTATCTCAAAATGTAAATTTTAATGTTCTATGTACCTTTTCTGAGAAACTACTGTTAACAGGTATGTAATTTTCTTATGATATATTTATAAGGAAGAATAATATATACTAAAATGAGATTTTTGTAAAAAACTCAAAAATTCATTTTTAACGATTCATTTTATTTTTTCATTTCATTTTTAGTTAGACTCTAGAGCTTCAGGAGTGGTGGAAATTTATTGTCGAAAAACATACTTGAAATACAGGACACAGTAGCAATATTCACAGAATAAATCTCAGAAGTCCTTCGTACCTTCTAAGACGCTCATACATAACACAACCAAGGTCTATAATACGAATATGTTAAAAATTGTTCACAAGCACCAACCTCGTTCTACTTAATAGCCGTAGCAAAAACTAATCGCTGCTCTACACTTCACGGTCTAATCAATAGTACTCTACAAAAGTACTCTACAAAATAAGACTTACTCAGTTTCGGCGAGTGACTCCCTATTTTTAGACCTCGTGGATCTTTCGAGAAAAATCTACTTCCGTCATAGATCGTAATATTAGGATATCTCTCGACTAATTCCCAGAAGATTCCATAGGGTTGCGATCTCGACAAAAATGATCACCAACATGGTTAGCAAAAATGATGCCAACTTGGCTCTATCACCATAATTACGCCAAGTTCCCATTGAATCACCATTATGATGTAAGGAACGGCTTTGTTTGTGAATAAAACAATTTTTACATAAAATAAATAAATACAACATATAGATAGTATATTTTTTTTACACTATTTTAAACATTCATTACACAAAATTCGTTACAATATGTATTAGGAAAAATAAGCGATGTCGCTGAAATTCTAGTGTAAAATATGTTTCGTTTCATTGAAACTCATGAATTATTTATAGTAACATAAAATAAAAACTTTATTATTAGGAAACCAACAATTATTATTTCTTTCATTTCTGCCATTTAAATGCATGATAAATATAATAAAGTGATTAAACAGATCTTTTTAAGCAACAAAAACCTATTGAATGTTCTAGGGGAAAAGCTAAGAAAAGAGGAAATAAATCATTTTTAAAATTTAACAAACATGTTTATGAATCCAAATTTAAGAATAATAACAAAGATATGCTCTATTTTATGTGATTGTATATTAATTGAAGCCCAGTGGCTAAGTGGTATGATATCACGTTTCGAAGCTACAGGTGCGGGATTCAAATCCCGAGCTGGACAAGCTCGACTCAGCTTTCCATCCCTTCAGTGGGTCAATAAATGAGAACTAAGCTTGCTAGGGAACTAAATATCAAAAATTTCACGGCAGGCTGACCACCTGGTCAAAACATTTACTCATTCATTTCAGAGCCCAAGGTCATGAAAACAGAGATGGGCACAGTAGGCTTTGACCCTCATAGACTATTGTGCCATTGAGTTTAGTTTATAAGATACTAATTATGTGAATAAGGGGGTTATGACACGTATTTACAATAATCAAGACTTAAGTTCCATCAAGCCATCTTTGATGAAAGAATACGTGCTGCCGAAACGTTATTTGTTCTTGGTACGTTTTCGTCTTGTCGTGTGGTTGGGGTGCGTTTAAGAATCGGTGGAATACAAGCGGCATGGAAAAACCTGCGGGGAAGGCACTGCCGACACTCCAGGACACTCTCCACGCCAGTAGGGCGGGGCGAGCCAGAAACAGTACTGTCACGTGTATGGTGCTCCAAGATACGGCTAACGACAGGCGTACATCTAGTCCCTTCGCCACGATGAATTTCGTGGGTCTCGATATGACATCGTCAGACTTGACATTAGTAACAAAGGTATGAAGCGGGTGATACAGGTAGGTATCCGACTACTTTGCGACAACTGTTTTTTTAAAAGTAAAATAACAGGGGTGCACGGAACACGGGAACTACGTACCATGCTTTAAGAAAGGCTAAAATAAAGAACAAGAAAAATAGATTATTACCTTTCACTGCAAATGCCGTTAAAATTGGCAAAAATTACATAAATGGGGCCCACTCTGTACAAATTGTAAATGAACAAATTCTCAAATTTTCAATTTTAATGTATTGCTTTCATTTCCTTTTGAAATGACCTTGATGAGGGTAAAGAGAGATATTTTAATTTTACAATAACTAAGAACACTTTAAAATCATATGTTATATGAAATTACTTAAAAACCGTGTCAGTACCTGGGATACTAAATTACACAGCAATAAAACAGTGATTGAGTAAAATCCTGACGGTTAAAACATCTACTGTTACGGGAACATACTAAAATTTCAAACGGGTATTTTAAAACTTTTTGAGCAATCCGTTTTGACTTTTCCGAAGAAAAAACACATTTCGAGAGTGAAACGCATTTTAGGTTTGACATTTTATGTAAAGTTATAGGCATTCTTTTTACTAAAAACACTTGTGGTTTTGCTGTAATTGAATGGAAAATAAAAAAACAAAAAGCTTTGAGGTATTTTTATAAAGAAGCTAAATAAAATGGCCTATAGCAGGGATGGCGATCTAGTGGCATTTATCAATGGCACGACACAGTATTTTGGACACGCCAGCTATCAAAATTTTGTGCATTTATTTCAAAATAACAAAGTTCATTCCTGAAGTATTACGAATAAGCGCAGTGATTGGTAGCTGGAGCGGCGAACTGTTCGTTTATTACTGCGCGCCAGTTACGTACTGGAGGGGCTGCGGTAGCCGGTGGTTGGTATGGTTGCGGCAGGGCATGTCGCCGAGTTCAGGCCCAAGCCACCGCTGGGCCCGCCCGTGTGGGGCAGCCCACGATGCACGTTAAAATCTGTCGAAGGCACGAAATGTCACTCCGGTGACTGGTGGCAGGCGGTTAGGAGAGGGTGCCAACTCAGGTTGTCGTCACGTCGCTGACCATGGTTCCAGAGCCGGTGGTCAAAAATTCGCCAAAAAGCCCTCGTGCTTCGAACAGAAGATTACGGCGATTAATATTCCCTCAAACTAATTTGCAATACCCCTGGACTACAGTAGCTCGCGTGCAAAATTACATGCGCAACGCAGCCAGTTTTAGTTACGACACAGCTTCTTATTTTAGAGTTTATTTGTGTTATATTTGCAGATTTTGCCTTTGTTGTTTGTACGGCTGTTAGAAAAAGCAAAAGGAGTTACGCAGCGAATCAACTAAAGTGCGAGGAAATTTTAAAGCCGGTGAGGTCTACGAAATGGCATTGGCTGAGGGGCAAAGATGGGGTATGCTGTTTTGGGCCATACAGGCGCAGAACCCCATATTCTGCATTAAAAAGTGAACGCCCACAAAGGCTTTCAATTGCTCAAACGGCTTGAACAGGCTCCACATTCGCCATTCCACTAAAGATGCGTTTCAGTTCCTGGCCATAAAGATTTATTTGCTGTCCCGGCTCTTGCGGCTGCTTTCAGATACACAAGACATTTTCGTTTGGAGCTACCAGGCAACACTAAACATTTTACAGTATAGAATTGCCGAATTTTTTAAAATGAAATAAACCGTTTTGATTTAAATTGTCATTGCCGTTTTTATGTTTTCCCATTTGTCCTGAATCGGTGTGGTGGCATCTCATTAAAAAACACGCTGCGAAATCTGTACGTGCCATAAAGGGTTTCTGAAGCGGAACAAACGCCATAAAAATTGGTATTCGATGGCACGAAATCATGATTTTTGGCGTGGTCAGGATACCTTAAGAATCTATAGCGCACCATATCCATTAGTGTGGCGGAGCTTCGTAGGTTAGAGAAATAATGTTTTGTTGGAAGAATTAAATCGAAGAAGAAAAGAAAAATCGTATAAAATAATGTTATGAAATAAAGGGGGACCTTATAAACTTTTCCATTTTGATACTTTTTAAAAAAGTAGATTTTAATCACTTTTGTGTAATATGATATGTTTTCTTGTTCAAAACTAATAGGCTGCTTTAAGGTATTTTTCGTCAAAAGTCGTTTTTGAAACCATAATTTATCGATTACGAATTTACCTTATCCTGCAACATTTGATTAAAAAAAAATTTAGCTTTCTACACAAGAAACGAAATAATAAGGTTTCCATTGAACCAACATTTATTTTCTTCGAAGAGGATTATATGATGAATAGGACCACAGGGTTTAGTATAAAAAAGTAGACTTATCTCAGAGTCCTTTGGTTTTTCTGACACTGGCACAGATTAACGTTTGTTTTATTTTCTCTTGAATCATTCTTCTTTCTTTTTTTTTTCTTCTTGTTACTCTTGAGGAATTTCTTTCGGGCTCAAGCAGCAAAATAGAACATTCAATCTAAAAAAGCTTGGCAGAACTCTGCAAAAAGGAAAATATGAGATAAATAACTCATTTGTTGTCTTTTGTATTTTGCTTTTTGTTGTTGACGCCTCCATTTTTTTCTCTTCAGAATAACTTAATTTCTTATAGATTTGTTTTTAAAATAATATTTTTTTTTCATTTTAACAAAGTAATTTTGAAAGCAGTAGATTAGCAATACCTTCTCAAATTTAACAGCTATAAGAAATCAAATTTAAAAATGGTTCTTCTTTAATTAGGTTAATTATTCACACAGTCAAGGAGTTTACATGAATATATAATATAGTAACTCTCGGTAAATAATTATATAATCTTTTACTTAAATAAAAAGAAAAATTTCATTAGAAGAATTTTAGCTTAAATGTTCTGATCGTCTATTTCTTAAAATTCTTAAAACTTCTTCTTATACATTCATTTAATTGTTATCCCACTGACGAAATGGTAATGATTCGATAGCATTAAATACCATGAGCAGTAATTTTTCACAACATTAATTTTTTTCTTAATCGCACATTATAATTTATACAAAAACCAAGGTTTCATTATTATTCATTTTTGATTTCCCAAATGTTCGATTTTTTTATTAGATTCAAATTTTTCTTTTATAATCCTTAAATCATTTGAGTTCGGCAGCTGGCAAATGGCCTGGCTGGTAAACTCATTTCGCATTTAGCAATTTTACTGTAAGTAACTAGGGAAAAATTTTAATTGCTGCAAAAGGGGTTGTGTCAAAATGCTAGTATCTGAAATAAAATTCCCAAATTGAAATTAAGAGGTGTTGGAAAGCTAAAATCTTATTTTTTTGGTAATTTGAGATTTTTACATTTTCAAATTGTATAGATTTTAACCTTTCTAAAAATACCTTACTTTTGGCTAGGATAATTTAGAAGTCCTTAAAAACCCATTTTAAAATAATCGTTGAAACGGGGCCCGCCATTTGAATGAGAAGAATAAAAATGTAAACAAGGAGTACTTTGTTTTTGCTTAAAAAAGTTGAGCTTCTGATATAAAACCAGAAGTATGTATCTTTATTGTAAATTGAGCCCTTCTATTCTTTTTATTTCTTAGCCTGTTAAGTCTCACTGTATGCATCAAAATCAATTTCATCCAGGTAAGAATTTTTTGATGTTCGATGTCGCACTGCAGTAACAACGCCAGCAAAGAGGTACATGATATACTTATAATGGTGGCTAGTATATACTAAAATGAGCATTTTTGTAAAAAAAAAACCCACAAAAATTTATTTTTTAAAAACTTTATGTGAAAAGTGGGTCAAATTTCGCAATGTTTGATAAAATATTTCATAACTTATTAAAAAAATTCAAAATTAGCTAAAAGCTCATTTCAGTAAAATGAAAAAGATGTACTTTGATTGTATGTAAAATTTCAAGCATGCACATATAACATATTTTGAGAAAAGGTACATCGAAAACAGCCAACTTAAAATTGTCTGTGTATATCAGTGCTTTTCAAACTTTCAACATTTGCGACCCAAGATTCAATTATAATTTTCATCGCCCCCCTTTCTTACAATAACAAGATGTTGAGTTCATTACTATACTTTTGACACTGAAATCACTACAAGTACGACTTTAGCCTATTTAGTTGCCACCGCCGTATATAACTACCTCACTAACCCAAGAAGCGATAATTGCGCATAGACGTACATATACACGATCACGCTTTCAAAGAATACGATCGTTTCTATGCATTGCTATCTATAAAATTATTTCGAAGGTTTTGGATTGAAATAAAAGAACCAGAGAGAGAGAGAGGACAGTATTTCTGAAGTATTTACTTTTTCAGAGAGGATTTTTGATAGGATGATTTTTTGAGAGGATATTTAATTCCTTTCTCCCCTTAAAACGTTGGCATTGGGGAGCGAATCGAGTAACTTTTTATTGGCATTTAAAGAGATTAATTATAAACCTTACAAATTATCAAGATAATTGTTAATTTTTGTACATAATTTTATATATGATAAGCCCAAGGGATCACTAATAATTATTAAAATTGTTTTTATAGTATTGAATTTTAAAACACATTGTGCAGTACTGATGCATTTATAAGTTTTTTTATATCAAAGCAAATGTGTGTATTTTATTATGCCAGAATGTACTTTGTTTGTTTACTTTCAGTAAATTAATAATTTTTTAAAAATAATATTTTCTTTACGACTTTTCAGTATTTGCTGCCCCAATGTGTGTGTGCGTGTGCAGAAGTTATCCGCCACTCCCTGGGGAAGGCGCCCCACAGTTTGAGAAACGCTGGTGTATATATATAGAGAGCTTTCCCACTCCCTTTAAATGAAATGAGATTAAGGTATCCGACTACGTTCGGAACCATGATTTTAAAAAAGTGCATAAATGGATAATTGTTATGATATTTAGTGTCACTTAGATTAGAATACGTGTATAAAATTGTTTTATAAGGACATTTTGACAAAAATTATTTAAATACAAGTATTTCGGCGAAATTAATAGAACCAGCGCACTTACTCCTTTTTGAGAAAATACTTCTATTATGTAATATTTTGCCTGTACGCAGCTCGAACCTCTGTACAGAGGCTCAACTACAATTTTGAAAAATTCACGGTATTTTCAGAGTTACAACCGATTGAAATAATTACCAGCGTTTTTCATAAAATTTCTCCTCTCTTTTTATTAGTAAAACATGGATAACCACTTCCACAAGTTATATATTTCAAAAAATTCTAGTTGAGCCTCTGTACAGGGGGTTTGAGGCTCTATACTGGCAAAATATTATTATAATAAACTGTTACAAATAAAAGAAGAAATATTTTAATAAGACAATTACTGTTCACTTTTGTCCGAAATAGTAACCACTTAAACAGTACCTCAGCTCAACCTAATTCTTAAAACAATTTTGCCAGCGCGGTACTTTCATCTAAGTGACGCTATCATAACAAACTATTATCCATAAATCATTGAACACTGTATCATGCACAAACTTTTTGCAACCGTTGAGGCCATTTTTTAAAACCATGGTTGAGGTTGCTTTCGCTTATTTGTCTGACACCAATGCTTCATGCTATTGAGACCATTTTGATTTCGGCTCCTCTCTAAACGCTGCACGGAAGAGCTTTGAGAATCATGGAATTTTATCGTAGCTCTTTACACAGACAAACTTCGGTACCGCAGGGCTAAAACTCACGTACCAATATGGCTTTCCATAATCTGCCACCAACTCCACTATCCACTAAACGATCACCGCAAACAATGACTGTATTTATCGAAATTTATCCCAGTTTGTCGTTTTCAAAATTTCAAACCTCTTCAGCAGGGCAAAGTAAATCAAAGTCGAAGATGGCAGGGGTTCCGACTGCGAACAAAAATACTGACGAATCAGGGCTGAAAAACTCAATTCAACAAACCAATGGGGAATGAAAACTACGCCGCTTCCATTCCAGATTGCACTCAACCGATGACTGGCACTACGGGCCCAAAACTCCTCAGGCAGACTTGACAGCGATGCGACCGCTTCGCTCAAAAGCTTCAGGGGAACGCCGAGGCAACTGTCATTGGATGGCAAGATGTAGAAACTGCGGCAAGCTTTTACGCTCTGTTTTTAACAACTTCAACTTTGGCGTTTCCCGAGTAGCGATTGGCTTTTCGTAACAAGAACGCGCGACGCGGATCGCGCTGTTGGGCTGGAATTCGGTTGGACAAACGGCGGTTCGCAGAACCCATGGCTATTCCTGACGTTGTTTGGCGCCGGTTGAGCTGCTGCTGGGCACAACGGCACTGGACCATTTTCTCCCCACCTGTAATTAAAGGCCGACATACGGAGTTTCCGTGTTTTTTTGCTGCAGACCTGGTACACGCGATTGGCTTTCACGCTTTTCGCCACCAGCTTTGAACTCCTTAGAAACTACTAATACCCAACTTTTGTCATACCAATTTATGGCCTTTTCATTTGTATTTAGCATGGAAACATGGCTACTTTCATGCATGGGTTTCTTTTCGGCATTTAGATACGCTTGTTTTATATAACCCATAACATTCAACACTTTCTTGACAGGGTAGACTTATTTTATTACATTTTAGGCTGCTTTCCCGTGACTTCGGACCTGGGCTGCGCCGACTATTTCGAAACAGACGTATGCATGGCTGTGAAAAGATTACCGAGCTGGCAGGCAGCTTTCCCAAAATTTGGACAGGCACTGATATGTGGGACGAGCTTTGAACAAACACTTCATTTATTTCATTCCGGGGCATTAATGTTTTCGCCGGTGACCCGTTAGCTCGGCATTTCCGGCAAACTAAGCTTTGGGCGGGCGCCGGACGGCTCAGGGCCGCGATGACAACCGCCAGCCAAAAAGTTTCAGGCACGGACACGGACTGCTGGAAGCAGGGTGGAGGCCGGCACGCTTTTGGCTGGGTTCGAGCTGACGCTTCGAAGGGCGGCATTTGCGAAAAAGGACTGCGAACCGGCCCCGAATTTGCCAGAGACGGGAACGGGACTTTTGGGCAGGCACTGGCTTCCAGGGCGGGCGGCCCGGCTAAGCGCCGAAGTGCACCCCTTTATTGACAATAGTGCGCACTCTTTTGACCGTGTGAACGCTTAACCAGTCAACCTGTAGTCCGTTATAAAGACATGGTACATTAAAAAAAAGTTTTAGATAATATACGTGGTTTTTTTAACTTTTTCAAAAAGTTTTGAAACTTGAACATGAGTTTGCCTTTTTTGCCAGACAGTTGCACACATGTGAAATATCTATTCTTTATTCAAAAATTAACATTTTAATTTTTTTGTGTGGAAATGAGATTTAACAATAATAGCAGGTGTTTAAGGAGCTATAATTTCCCCCCTTCTTAGAATGTCTGGAAAAAAAACCTCAGTCTTCAAGAGGCTTTGGATTTGTTACTGATCCTGCCATCTGTAAGCAGTGATGCCCTAACAGATGATTGTGCTGTCATTTTGATCAGATTCTGAAGCACATGATCAAGCGACTGAACAAGACTCAAGGTGCAGTAGTTTGTGCTAAGAGAACACAGTATTTATTATCCCAGGATGCAGTGTTTTAAAAAACATACGAAACAACCTCACTCAATATGCACAACGTGTATTGTGTTTTTGTGTATTAATGAAAAGAAAAACTGGTTCTTTGAATATCATCAAATTAAGTTTATATTGAAAATCTGTTTTCATGCTTAAAAGTAAATAAATTTTTTAAAAAATTTATAATTTTTGAAAGACATTTTTGTACGGTAAAATTTTAGTGTTCTTTGGTCGCTTAGCATTTTTAAAAGTTATAACTGTGTCAAAAAAGTCACACTTTTCAAAGTTATTACTTTAAAGTGTCACATTAATTAATTAGCTCTAAATGAATACATTTTCTGAAATTGAGTATTTTATTTATGTATAAGCCTTAATTTTTCATGTACAGAATCAAAAGATAAAAATATATTGCACGAAAAAAATTGCAGTAAATCATAATGCAATAGATAAAAGGTTAACTCTACCACAGAAACTCTATGTACTGCAGAAGTAGTGGAGACATTGTGCGATGTTTAATTTTCTTACATCTTGTATTTGTGAATTATATTATGCTACAAATCCCTAAAATTCAACAATTTTCATTTCTTTTTACCATTTTTTAAACTAGATTTATATAAAATAATGTATGCATGAAAAAAATAAGTATATAACTTTACATACAAAGCTCCCACACAATTCAAACTCGAAATTAAATTATTTTTAGTTTGAGGTAAACATTTACACAAAGTGTAATGCAAGAGGGCTGGATACAACGAAGCAGAAACAGGTAATTTTTATCACATTCTAGCAAGTACCTCGAAGCGAAAAAGGCGACTAGAGTGGTGCTTTTCATTCACACGCACAAATATTCCAACTAGATATCTAGTTTTTCTTAGTTCGGTACAAACCGCTGTGTAAAGAACCTTAAAATACGATGCATGTCAAGTCCGTCAATGCTCAAACATCCTCCTGTTTGTGTAGAGTGGAAGTTAGGAGGGGGGCAGCTCAGGTGTCGTGCTCGTCATTTGTGTGACCATGGTTCAAAAATATGAAATATCTCCAAATGCCTTCTTGTAGCTGAATGATGTGACGAAAATATTAATTCACTCACACCTTCTATATTTGGATGATATTGAGAGTTTATTCCCGAGGAATGCAAGTATATTGATGCTCATCTTGAGGAATGCAAGTATTTTGATGCTCATCTTGAGAAATGCAAGTATCTTGATGCTCATCATGAGGAATGCAAGTATTCTGATGGTCATCTTGAGGAATGCAAGTATTCTGATGCTCATCTTGAGGAATGCAAGTATATTGATGCTCATCTTGAGGAATACAAGAATCTATCTACGGTATCTTGATGTTCATGGTGACGAAATCACGGCCTGCATTGCCAATCACAAGTTCGATACCTGATGCTTTTACCACTAATAAACGCTAAATATGACGCAGTTTTTTTCCCAAAAATTATTAAAAGTAACTCTTAAGGAAACTAGACTAATATGTTTAGTTCTATCACATGTCATAAGCAGGATAGGACATTTCAGCAATTTAAAAGATTAGGTGTATGATGATGGAATCAGCAACAGTCCCGAATCGTTTGATTTTATTAAAGCAGCCCATGGCTGTAGTGAAATCGTGTACGGTTTCTTTTAAAATCCCTTCACTACATTTATTTTCCGTTTGACATTTTGTTCAGCATATAGTACAATTGTTCATGTTTTTATGTATGTATCAAATCTTAGCCAAATAGACAGATAAAAAAAAATCCAGCATGGAATTGAATCCTCTGTCGAAGTAATGGAAAGAAGAAACAATAAAAATGAGTTGAATGTTGAAGAAGATAAAAGAAGTCGGAAAAGAAGAGAAAGTTTATCCATTAGAAAGAACTTTAAAAAGGTTATTGAGTAGTATTTGAACTTAACGCTTTGAAAACGATTTTTTTATTTATTTATTTATAAGGGTCAGCCGAAGAAATCAGCTGGCGTTGGGAGGAACGCTATACAATTTACATTTCGAAGGGAAACCAATAAAATGGCTTGGGAGAGGTGCTTTCTACTTCTTGTACCTTTTGTTTGGACATTTAAAGATTGGCTTCTTTTTCTGAAGATAATGAATGGAGAAAAATATCTATTAGAAAGACTTTATTAAATTACATAAATCTAACATTGGCCTACCTTTACTTGTCAGTGTGGGGTATGAGAACAATAAAATAATTCATAAATATTTTTGTTGATTTATTTACAAAAAAGTATGGAAAAATTAATAAATTAATAAACATATGTGTTGAGGCTATTGAGTTTTTACTTATTTAACACTAGAAAGACTGCAGTTTAGTATATACCAGCGTTTCTCAAACTGTGGGGCGCCCCCCCCCTTGAGGGGCGTGAAAACTCTACGAGGGAGGCGCGAGCATATAGAAAAGTGGAAAACAAAAGATTATTTTGAAAAATTATTAATTTATTGAAAGTAAACAAACAAAATATATTCTAACATAACAAAAAATAAAATATACTGTTATAATACACTTATAAATGTATCAGTACTGCACAATATATTTTATAATTACTTTAACAATACAAATTTAAGAGCAAGTTTAATAATTACCAGGGATCCTATGGGATTGCAATATATATAAAATTATATACAAGAATTAACACTTATCTTGATAATGTGTACAGTTTACGATTAATCCCTTAGCTGCCGATTAAAAGTTACGAGATTCGTACCTCAATTCCAACTGCTATCCACATAGGATCGGTGATTTGTTGGGGGAAGAAAAAAAAGAAGCAAATAATCTGAAATGAGTAAATCCTTCCAAAACATTTTCAAGGTCCTTTTATTGCTTTTTCAAAGTCTTCGGAATAATTTTATGGATAGCGTTGCACAGAAAAGATAGGAACGACGTATATATACGACCGGGGAAATTAACACTTTGGCTGAGCGAGACCTTTATATACGCCGGTGACACTTAAGAGATCAAAGTCGTATTGTAGTGTTAGCGTCAAAGTATAGTATTATTAAATTCACAATACATTGCTATTGTATGAGGGGTGAGCGAGAAAATCATGATTGAATACTGGTTCGCGAATATTGAAACTTTGAGAAGCACTGATATATACCTATATTGCCCAAAAGTAGTCAGAATGACTCCATTGTGAAAGAAAAACTATTGAACTAAATTTGTTTAAAATTAATTTTTAATATTTTTTATATTATTTACAGTCGTCTAAGAAGTTATTAGTAAATATTAACAATAAAAAATAATTTGCTTCCCTTGGGTAAAAATGTATTATAAAAAAGTCTAAGAAATTGTGTCATTATATACTTAATTGTTTTTTTAATTGGAATTTTAAAAAGCAGTCAAAATGACTTATTTGGACAATTTAGTGTTACATATTTGACAATACACATTTAAATATTTTTTAATGTTCATGTACTTAAGATATTTGTACCAAATTAAAATAAGATGTTTTGCCGTATTTACTTGAATCTAAGCCGCACTATTTTTCCAGTGTTAATGCTATTGAAAATCGGGAGTGGCTTAGAATCTAAGGCAAAATATTTGTTGGATGGGAGAGACTGGGGTTTCCCCTTTCAAAAAAAAACGTAATTGTCCCTTCAGACCAGTGTTTCTAAAACGGGGGCGCGCCACCCTGGGGGCGTGAAACTTAACGAGGGGGCGCGAGCATAGAAAAACAAAACAGAAAATATTTAAAATTATTAATTTACAAAGTCCAAACGAAATACTTTTCTGGTATAAAAAAAAAATAAAATCACGTTTAACTGAGCAATACACTTAAAATGTATCAGTACTTAAATGCATTTGATCAGTAATTTAATTATACAAATAAGTTGAAAAGTTTGATAATTACCAGTGACCCATGGGCTTGTTTTAAAATTTTATCTTGATAATTTTGCGTTCTAAAATTTTCCCTTAACCCCAATTAAAACAAACGTGATTCGCCCCCAATGACACCTTTTCCATGTAGACCCCTTTTATTTCAATTTTTATTTATTTATTTTTTTTTGTGGGGGGGGAAGAAAAGGGTAAATAAACAAATCCTCTGAAATAAGTAAATCCTTCCAAAAAATGTCAAAGTCCATTGCATTCCAAAACCCTTCCCGGGAAAAATTTCATGGATAGCACTGCACAAAAAAGCCGTTTTGGGGTTAAAGCATATATACGTGCAGAAAACTAATGCTTTGGCTAGCGGGGCGTTTATATGCGTCGGTGGTATTTAAAAGGTTAAAAAAGGGATGTAGCTTTAGCGTCAAAAAATATTATTGAATTCAATACATTGTTATTATATGGAGGGGGGGCGATGAAAATTATGGTTGAATATTGGGTTGCGAATTATGAAAGTTTGAGAAGCACTGTTCTAGACACTTACTTCGATGTCTTATTCCATTCCACAGTTCCTCCAGTGTTCAATCTATCCTAAACATCGCTGTCTGCTCGCATTTAGGATTTTTTTTTTTGTATACACTTTCTTTTAATTTCCTAAACATAAAAAATATCGATAAAAGCATCAAAACAAGTTCATTATGACGCCAAGTATGAAAAAGGAGACCATTTTGTATGCAAAAAGGGAACAAAGCAGCCGTCACTGAAAACTTGACACGGATGAAACAAATACACGTCAATGGCGTAAAAAAAATTATATATTTTTTCTTGTCAATATGTTCAGCAATCTTTAATAATTCTTCTTACATTCTTCTGTAATATGCACATTCTTTTTTTTAAAAAAATGTTGCTTATCAAATGCAATGAATGGCACGGAAGATCACATCGTGTAGAAGAATGGCGATGCCCACACCCATTCCGAATTCAGCTGTGATATTATTGGTAAAATAAATTATTCATTAACTTATTTATTTCTCATTAAAAAAAATTTTTTTTTAATTTCTTAAGTATCGTATAGGGATGAACATTTTATATAATTTTTTTTATTTTTTCTAAAAAAAATATGTAGAGAAGTGGGGTTTGCTGCTTAGAATCGCTGACAACATTTTTTCGCAAAACACTTTGAGAATTTGGGGTGCGACTTAGAATCAAGTATATTCCTATTTAAGGTATCCGACTACGTTCGCAACCGTGATTTTGCAAAAAAGCGTATAAATGGATAATATTTATGATATTTAGTGTCACTTATATTAGGAAATGTATATAAAAATGTTTTAAGAATAGTATTGCAATAAAAAGTTATTTAAGTACAATAGTTTGACAAAAAATGAACATAGAATGAACCATTTTCAAAATATTCTCCTTGTATGAAAAATGCTTCTATTATATAATAATATTTATCCTGTATATAGCTCAGACCTCTGTACAGAGACTCAACTAGAATTTTTGAAATATATAGCTTAGAAGTGGGTTTATCCATGTTTTACGACAACAGAGGGAGAAATTTAAAGAAAAAAACGCCGATAATTATTTCAATGTGTTGTAACTTTGAAAATAATGTGAATTTTTCAAACATCATAGTTGAGCCTCTGTACAGAGGTCTGAGCTATATACAGGCAAAGTATTATTACAATAGAAACATTTTTCACAAAAGGAGAACATTTTGAATAAAGGTTATTCTAAGTTAATTTTTTGCCGAAATATTGTATTGAAATAATTTTTTTTGTCAAAATGTCCTTAAAACAATTTTATACATGTATTCTAATCTAAGTGACACTAAATATCATGATAATTATTCGTTTATGCGCTTTTTTAAAATCACGGTTCCGAACGTAGTCGGATACCGTAAATTGGGATTTAATCATATTATTACATTTTTTTTCGGTTCAAATTATTCTTTTTAAACATAAAGTACAACTTAATTTTTTAAAAAAAATATAACGAAGATAATTATGAATACTTAGAATTATCGTATGAATCAGCAAGCAAAATTTATTCAAAGAAATAAGTGATATTGTTTAAAAGTCTTATAAATGTTCATTCTCCTTTAAGAAAAAAAACTCATTATATATATATATATATATATATATATATTTAATTCAATGGTTCTTAAACTGTGGTTCGGGGGGAGTGAGTGAGGGAATATTAACGTCGCACCGTTCAGCTAAACGATGGCTTTTGGCAACGGACTTCGTCAATTTGAACCATGGTCAAACGGACTCCCCCCGCCAC
>BMAV01009945.1:0-126899 GCA_019973955.1 Trichonephila inaurata madagascariensis
ATTTGTTCCATTCTGGCCCTTTGGGCATTCTAGGAGGTTTCTAAATATTATTAATTACATCTGAACTTTCTTCATATTCTTCGCAATCACCTTTACTGATTGTGATGTTTTCATCGGAAGCTAAATTAGAGTAAGAGAGCTAAAAAACCACCATCCCATTTATTCTCAGAAAGCTCCCTCAACAAATAAGCAATGATTTTAGAAAATCTGACTCATTTCCGCTGTTTGCCAAGGAAATGTGTGATATTACTTCTGGAACCTTGTTTTACTGATGGTATCTACTTAGTGAACTATCTCTTGCTGAACAACAGCTATTTATAATGATAAATTGTTTTGATGTCGAAACGACACCAGCAAAATTTCTATGCACCAGCAAAGCGTTCTGTGTATATTTAATTGTAAAATTTCTCCTAATTGAACTAGAACCAGAACATTTTTTTTGTGTTATCGCTATGGAAAATGATTTAAAATCACAAAAAATTCACATTCCCTGCAAAAATGCTGAAAGGAGAACAAACTATGCATGCTCCAGTATCTAATCGACACTGATAGACGTTCTAGTGCTATAGATTGGTCCAATGATACATGGACACACTGTATAAATTTTCTTACGTATTTCATTGAATTTAATCCTACTTAATGTATTATGTGCAATCAACTTTAGGATTACTTTTTTTTAAAAGTAAGGAATTTTAAAAATATTTTTTACCAGAATAATCTTACCTGATAAATGGTATTTTTTTAATAATTAGTATTTGTGTAAATAGTATTTGGAGTTTGTGAAAACTATGACCAACATAAATGAAATAAAATCATTTTGTTTTAGATTAAAACATTTTGCTCGTTTATTCTACAATATATTTATACAAATTTCAGCAATGCGCTCCAAAATACTATTCAAGCGGATAATTCCCCAAAGTTAGTAATGAAGTAATTTTTAATTAAGTTTAATATATATATATATATATATATATATATATATATATATATATATATATATATATATATATATATATTTATAAATAAATTGTAGACTTTCCAAAAAAAAAATAACTGCAAACTATAGGAGACGTTATATTTACATGAACATTAGAATGTTTTGTTTCCATTAAAAATTCCTGCTTTTATTAAAAGTATTTCTCAAGAAAAGTAAAGGTACAAATTTTAAAAAATCCTGTATGATTTTTTATTATATAAGACTAATTATCAAAAAAATTATAAATGAATCCGAAGAAATATTTTATTATTCAAAAGTGCTCTATATATTTTAAAAAGTGTAATTCGTTTTATTTCGCAAAATTTTTACATTTTTAGTTACTTAATTCAAAAATAATATTGAAACAAAAATTATTTAATAATACTTTACGTTAAAAAAGCACTTATGTCTTTTCTTTTTTAGAAAGTAATATTCTTAAAGAAATGGCAAGAGGGGTTTAATTAATTAAGGAAATGTAGGAGTTGAGAACATGTGGAGCTATTTTTTTAATGTAGTAACTAAGATATATAATAGGGGTTTTTTACAAAGCTCATGTTTCAGAAGGCTAATTATTTACATGAAAAATAAATTGCATATGTACTTCGCTTTTACAGTAATTATGCAAGCATTGGGAATGAAATATTCTAATTTTGATAATTTTGTATGAATGAAACACGTCAATTGATATGATGATAAACTTTCTGTTCTAGTAATAGAGCATAATATAGTCGACGGGAATTAATTTAAATTTACTTTTTGCTTTAAGTAATTTTTATATTTTCTCTTAATAAAATAAAAATCGCATATAATGTATATCCTCTTAAAATATTTCAATGGTCTAAAACATTTTTACATATTCAGATTTGAATTAATGGCTGTGCTTTTAGATTTCACTTAATATTTAGCACTTCAAGTATTCGCCATGAGAAATGTATTATAAAAAATATTAATATCATTTTTATCTAAATTAAATCAAGTTTACTGAGCATTTGAATATAAATATTTCCTTTTAGTATAAATTTTATTTTAGTCTTACAATCTTAAACAATTATTAGATTTACCATTCAGTACATATCCTACACTATAAATGTACACAATATAAAAAATTAATAGATTCAAGCCATGAACTATTTACCCTCCACCAAACAACTGGACACTTAAAACTTCAAGAAACGGATTTTTTGCATGATTAGGATTTGGAGATTGCTTTAACCAAACCAACCAGAAAAAGTCCTCACTTTCCAAAAATTCGTTTGCTACTTGAGCTTTATGTGGCCAAGTCTTGTCATACACATATGAGAAATCCGTCCCGACTGAAAAAACATGCAATAATTTACTAATTTACCATTTTTACGTAAGATTTTACAGAACAAGTAGCATGCGTCTCTGATGCTTTTCAGATGAAGTTACATAGAAAATAGGGTTTTCTGCCGAATCTGCTATCATTCACGAGAATCGATGCTCTCTTCACTGTCTAAGAGAACAAGCAGGAGTGAACAGGAATCAAAGGTTCTCTTTTTATAGGTAGAACTCCCTCATATTTACCGAAAACTACTGTTAAATTGCATCCTCCTCTTACTGTTTGAGGTGAAGATCTCGTCAGGGTGCCCTAGGTGGAATCCAACTTTAGCATGGGTGGGGAAACCATTGAATCAAATTCGAAATGCTGCTGATCAGGTTATAGTAATACTTTATTTTAATGAAACAGAAAATAGACGAGCCTCGTGAAATGCAAACAAAACAAGTTAAATCAAGTGAATGAACTTTATCACCCATCTAAACGAGATGCAACTCCTAAATTTTTACGACTGAAACACAGACAGAATTCCGAAATGCAAGTGTTTGATAGGACACTAGTTTTGTTTCCATTTACCCATATAACTTCTGACAGGTCTTAACCCCTTTTCTTGGGAACGTAGATATGTATGATGTAGAGAAAAAGCACTAGCTATGGTTGAAATCTTTTTATTCTAGTAGTCACACAAAAAGGCACGAATTCGGTCTTAACAGTAAAGAGGAGTAATGTAAGATTACTACAAACACACTTAGAAGAGTGGAGGCAAAACGACTGACTCCACATGAAATGTTAAAGGAACTATCAAACTCGATCCTTACTTTATATAAGATCTAATCTATTTATCGATTTAGTAATGCTTCTGATTATACTCTCAGTGACCAATCTCTTTTAAATCTTACTCCTAGTAGTAGACATTCACGTAATTCAATAATAATACCTTCCAGGAACAATCTCACCTGATTTCTGGTTTGCTTCCCTCCTACTCTCTCTTCTAGGTAGAAAACTTCGACTATATATATATAGTAAACTTAATTTTCATATAACGATTTTCTCCTTCCGAAGGGTTGGTTGTGAATAACATGAATTGATAGCCCAAAGATTTTCCAAGAGGATTAGTGGGAAAAATTGCGAATAGTGCCTTCACAAACAATGAGAAATTATCACCCGCAATCCTTTACAATCATGGTTTGCAGACAATTTATATGTTATTCATTAGTATCGATTATTTGGTGACTTAGAATGATTGAGATTATTTAGATGATTATTTGTATTTGGCAGTGACTTAGCTAAAAGTTCCAACTTGACTGAATGGAAAAATTCAAAAGAGTGGGTGAACTCATCGGATAGACCAATGTTATAAGTGCCCCTGAAAACTTGCGTTTATGTGTCGGAAAGAAATTAACGAGACTCCAGAGAAATGGGAAAATATCAGTTTTTAGTACTCTGCATGGTTTCCGAATGACATTCTGAGGTCTTTGATTCCTAGAACTAGTTTCATTAAACTTTTTCAGTAACCTTCACAAAACGTAGGAATGTTGCTATAAATATTAACTTCCAAACTAATTTGAATTAAAAGCAGCTGCACCAATCTCTCAAAGATTCTCCATCTCATTCTATAATTCAAAACATTGATAGTTACATATTGCAATATCTCCCTCTCTCTCTATATATATACTCAAACTTAGTCGTGCAACAACCCATTAGGGACAGAGCCTACTGAGCCCAACCCAGTATACGTGACCATTGGATGCTGAGGTGCATGAGCAGATAACCCGATCAAGTGGTCAGTCTGAAGCTAAACTAGATATATATATATATATAAGGTATACTTAGGTTTTATAGTATTTGTATACATTTATGGTTATATATATATATAAATGGAATATGATTATATAGATAAAATAATATGATTATACATATATATATATATTTATATATATAGATATGATTATATAGATAAAATAATATGATTATACATACATATATATATATATATATATATTTATATATAGATATGATTATATATATCAAATAATAGCAATTTATATATATATATATATAATCTCTAATGGCAGATTATGAGCAGTTAATTAACAGATTTCATCAATGTACCTAGTACAATCCACCGAAAGCAGGTATCTCTTCTTAGTGCGGCGCCATATAGGTGGATACTAATTACCGCACGTAATTGTGACTCTCAGTTTCCTCCCAGAGGGAGGCATCTGAGCTCTGATGATGCGAACGTGTACTATGATTTATTTTTGCCTAAAGCATCCAGAGATCTTTTATATGTCGTATAATCATAAGACATGGCCGATGTCGATTTCCATGAAAATCCATCGACTAGGGGTCGAACCCGCAATCTTGGGAACAGAGAGCCAACGACTAACCAACTACGCCACCCAGCCGACATATATATAAAGATTATCGCGAAGTTTGGGAGCAAACAAATCTCAGATATGTATCACATTCTTACAGTTCACTATATTAACCTTCACTGGTCCAAATGGATAATCTTTCTTACCCAGTCTGTTTTATGTATCCTCCGATACCCCCCAATTGTTTATATAAGAGTAGCACAACACTGGATGTTAAAGCAAAGTTTCTAAAATAACAAATGTGAAACTGTCCTTTATCAATTCTCTTGACGAATCTCTAACACAATTAATTATTCAAGCTTTAAGTTTTTTTAAAGGTTTTCAATTTTCACGTTTTAAACAAGTTAAGGTTGTCAAGCGAATAAAGCACAGAATCGTTGCGTGTGCTTAAAAAAAAAATCCCTAAATGCCAACTCACATGCTAACATAATCAAAAATAAAAATTTACATCTTTGTTTGAAAGTATTAGTTTTACGTTTCGTGTAATACTTTTCGACAAACTCGACTAAATATGTAAGACGTCTTAATTATATTGGATATATTTAAGCAATGGATATTGGTCAAATGAAAGAATTAAATGCGAAGTAATTTATTTTATTCAAGAAATAAAACTGAATATTTAAAAAAATATATATATATGCTTTTTCCATCAGTTCTTTTTTTCTAAAGCAACTATGAGGAAGATGTTGGTACATAAAACTATTTACAATATATTTTTCTATGAAAAATCTGTATAATCAATTCAGAACTCAGCTTTATTCTAAAGAAAAATTGCGATTTCTGTAAAAAAGCAATAAGCACATTCTTTAGAAAGAAAATTACGGTCAAAGTTTGGTAGCTTTTAAGAACCAACAAAAATTCCCTAAGCGATTAAAGTGGTTAAGTACTTTTTGATGACTTCTAACGTAATAAAATGTTCTTGTTACTTTTCGAGAGCTTCATACATCGAAAAAGATTTGTCACAAAACATAGCCATTAGTTTTTTAGCTTTGTCGATCCCAGTGGTTTATGTGGAAATATAAATCGCTTACACTTCAAAATATAAATTGGGTTTTGCCAAATTATTATAAAACTATATCTAAATCTTTTATATCCCTTCAAGGGAAGAATTTCCTACTGATATCGCCTAATCATTCATTTCTTTCAGACATAAAAATCAGAAAAATTTAACAAGGTTGTTCTAGAAATATTTTTTTTTTCTTTTGTTATTTTTATATGTATTTAATCATGTTTAAAGGTAATCAAAAATCATCTCTAAATTAATTTTTATTAAATAGTTTTGACCTTTTTCTCATAAAAAATGTATATAAATAGATGATTTCACTATGTGACGATCACCTTTGAAATGGATATAAGAGTATTAGAATACATTTTTGCTATAATTCTATACGTTTTCTTAAGATATACTTTTATGTGTACGATATTGTTTGATTTATCACCTTATTTTGTAGTGAATGGTATACATCTGAAGATATAAGTTGAATTAATGAATATATTTTGACTCTATATCTAATCTCATCAGCATTTGAGGAAAAAAAAATTAAAGCTTAGGTTTAATACTGAAAGTAACATCTAGTAAAATATTTATTTCTGTTTTATTTATTTATTTCCTTTCGTTTCAATGATGTCTTAAAATTACACTAATTTCTCAAAAAGGAAAATGCCTGATTCTGAAACTAATACTGTTATTTAGATTAGAAGTTTTATCATAATGTGTTGGTTCATAATTTTAATTTTACATTCTAAAATTGTTTGATTATTGAGCGTTAATAGACGTTCAATCTTATAGTAACTGAAGTTTTTTAATAGTGCTTTCTTATGGATAAACTGTTGCGGTTTTTATATTGCTTTACGGTTTTTTGTCCTGCAATTAACCGCTTAAGTCACAGAGGGTATTGAAAAAACCATGCCGATGAATCCCAAATAGCGCAACCGCGCTTTCTCAGAATGAGATTACAAAGACGCAAGCAGCGTGATAGCTTGTTTTATTTCATGTCGAAAAATACCAAGTGGTGCAATAGCGTTTGTTTTATTTCATGTCGAAAAATACCAAGTGGTGCAATAGCGCTTGTTTTATTTCATGTCGAAAAATACCAAGTGGTGCAATAGCGCTTGTTTTATTTCATGTCGAAAAATACCAAGTGGCGCAATAGCGCTTTGTTCATTTTACACGGATGAATCCTAATCGGAGCTATAGTATTGTTTTGCCTATTATAAAATGTACTATTTAGATTAAAAACAGCTGTGTAATGTACTTGCATCAGTAAATCTGAGTACGTGACTTCAACAATTGATAACGCATCTTCAGTTGTCCTAATGTTCAAAATGCACTGGTTTTGTACTCTTTTCTTAGTCATCGAAAAACCTTTAAACCAAAAAAATATGTCTTGCAATTGCTTTTCGAAACGTTTGGATGCGGCATCAAATTTGAGATAATTAATGATAAGTGTTGAATATATGTACATCTAAGTGATCCTGTGTTACATATGTGTTAAGGCTCATATGTAACCATATGTGCCAGATTTTGTGTAGAATACTCTTTATGGAATTATCTCCTGTAATTAAAAGTGATGCATATTTGACTCCCACAATTAAGTTTTTTTTTTTGCTCTACTTTTTATTATTATTATTATTATTTTTGCAGCTTTACCTTCAACATATTTCGTTACAAAGTAATAAAAGTAACTTCTCACGAAATCCAAACTTGTGTTATTAGACTCAACATTGAGTTTTATAACTGGCAGCGAAACTGATGATATGAATAAATTACCGATTCAGATCTTTGCTAGAAATGAGGCACATTTACTGTTACTCAGATCTATAATATCGAAGACTTATTTAATAATAGAAATTAAAAAATAACTTTTAATTATCGCTATATTTAGGATTTAAAAGAACAATGTATCCAATCAAAATTTAATAATTATGCCATGATATTTTACATAGTAACGTAAATAAATTAAACAAGATTACGATTACTAAATTAGACAAGAACATTACCAATCTGTAGTAGCCCTATTTGAAAAAAAATAAAGCAAACTTATACATTTTTAGCACTTATTGCTGTTTTATCGATTCTGAGAAAATAAAATCTTGTGTGCTCTATATCTTACAGTATATAGTGATATTTTCAAGATTATTTTATTTTAGATATTTTATGCCATACATTTTTTCCTTTCACCCAAACAAAAATCATTAATATTAAAATTTTATCTAAACTTTCTGATGGCAACACAGACGTCTAGGAAAACCAGACGGATAAAATAAATATTCATCCTTAAATAAAAACAAATGTCTTCATGTGTTTCAGTTATCTTTTTAATTCGACTATAGTTAAGTAGGAGTATATCTAGAAGATAAATTAGATACTATGTTTTAACTTATGAAAGACTGAACAATATAATAGTTTGAGTATAATTTAATAATAACGTACAACCTACTTATTTTAAATAATAATCTAAAGATAATGCATCCATTACATAACGCTTAATATCAGTAAACAAAAAACAGAATAATTGATTTAAAAATTAAGTTACGTAATAAATAAGATTTAATAGCCAATAATGATTTTTGTATAAAATAAAGCCCTGTTTTTTAAAGATTTTTTTTTATAGAAATGGAGAAAACTCTTTCTGTTATTTATGAGGAAAGTACTACCTATTGATTAAATCAGCGTTTCTCAAACTGTGGGGCGCGCCTCCTAGAGGGTGTGATAACTCTACAAGGGGGCGCGAGCAGATTAAAAAATCTAAAACAAAAGATTAGTTTTTTAAAAAAATTATTAATTTATACTGGAAGTAATCAAACAAAATACATTCACACATAATAAAAAATAAAACACATATTTACACTGATAAAATACACTTATAAATGTATCAGTACTATAAAATGCATTTTATAATTAATTTAACAATACTTAGCTAAGAACAAGTTTGATAATTACTAGTGATCCCATGGTCTTGTATAAATACTTATCTTGACAATTTGTACGGTATACAATTAGTCCCTTAACTGCCGCTTAAAAGTTACGAATTCGCTTCTTAATGTCCCCGTTTTCCACGTAGTCGCGAGTATGTGATGTTTTGTTGGGAAAGGAGGGCAGGGAATAAATAAGCAAATACTCTGAAATAAAAGTAAATCCTTCGCAAACATTGTTAAGGTCATTTTATTGCATTCCAAAGCCTTCAGAATAGTTTTATGTATAGCAGTGCACAGAAAAGATCATACTACGAATAGGCGTATATATACGTCCATAAAATGAATTCTTTGGCTGCGTGAGAGGTTTATACACGCCGGTGGCACATAAGAGATTTAAGTCGTATTTAAGGTTTAGCGTCAAGGTACAGTATTATAGAATTCACAAAACATTGTTATTGCATGGAGGGGGGCGCGATGAAAATTATTATTGGATATTGGGTCGCGAACACTAAAAGTTTGAGAAACACTGAATTAAGTTATCTAATTCAGCTCATTTTTATTTTATTCAGAACTTTTTTTTTGTAAAATATTTAAAGAGTGTTCGACGATTTCCAACCTATCAAAAAAATACACCACCAAAATAAGTAAAAAAGTTCAAAAATTGATGGAATAGATTAGTTAAATCAGTGTTTCTCTATCAAACTTTAAAAATTAGCGACACACTTTTCAATCATAATTTTCTTCGTAGCCGCCCTCAGTACATGATAGCAATGTATTGAATGCAGTAATGATGTAATTTTAAGCTAAAGCTACAACGCTACCTTATTTATAAAACGTACAAATGATCAATGCAAGTATTGAATTTTGCTTAAGTTACTTTTAAGCAAAATATATTTTTAGTTACTTTTTAGTAATAGGATAATTATTAAGTCACTTTCTCCATTGTTTAGAATACATGTTGGTTTTCTTCCTTTCAGTAAATAAATAATTTTATTTTCGACTTTTGATTTGCTTCCGCCTCCATGTAGGTTTATTATGCCCCTGTATGGGGTGTGATTCACAGTTTGAGAAACACCATGAGTGTCAGAATTGTAAAGGTAGGATTGAGGAGTATGATTCAGATTTCCGAGGAGTCTTATGTACTGAGCTTTTGTACACGTGTTGTAGTATTCACCGCTTAAGTGGAAAATATTCGATTCCAAACGTAGACCATCGTTTAGGTCAGATGACAGGAAGTGTAATATATGTGCCTTGTACTGTTTCTCCACATTTCCTGCCATATGAAACGATTATGAATAGAAGAACTTGCTACACCTGGACGTTTACATGTGTTCGATTTCCATACATTATGTTCATGCATATTACAAATCATTAACTATTAAAGATTATCTAACTACATAGAAGACCTGACTGATGTGGTGACAATCTACATTTTAAGTATAATTGGAAGCATTTTTTACAAAGAAAAGTTATGTAAAAGCAACATCACCAGTGGATATGTTTGTAGAGTTGAGATTTCTATAAAAGTTTTTTCCAGCACCTAATCATAGTATGCCTAACACAGATTGACAACAGTGAATAAAATCAAAGTATGAGATAAAATATACTTACTGAACTTTAAAAATGTAATAGATTAATTTTTTTTTATAAAATATGCTTTCCTTGTGGAATACAATTAAATCTGATTTGTGTGTATGAGGTATTAAAGTTTTTTAAAACGACTGTAGTATCAACTTAGGAGTAAGTAGCAAAACAAAGCTATGCAACTTTGTCAGGCAAGAAAGTAAAAATTATTTCGTCATTTAATAGAGTCCATGCATGTAGTAATATTTGAGTATTCTCCTAGTTTTACACTACCCAATACGTAATACGATATTAGTAGTAGAGTAAAATTTATTCTGAAGAAAAATTAGCTTAAATCAAATGTATTAGTGTTAAACGGAATTAGATTTAATATTTCACCTGCATAATTAGGACACACGTTTTAAGAAAACAAATTGCTGATTCATACAGCTGTCTCAGCTTAATTTGTGATGGCGTATTTCATGTTTTGATCAAACTAAATATACAAATAAGATCCAATGACAAAAATGAAAACACTAAACACAAATGAACCTCAGAATTTATAAGGTGTATAAAGTGTGAAAGAGACTATACTCAACTATAAGATGTAGTTTTTATCATCTTGTACAATATTAAAATAAATATAAGCAACACAAAATTAAACTTAAATAAGTTATTCGTTTACAGCTATGATATATATATAGAATATAAAGTTTGTGGTAAAAATGAATTTTTTTAAAAAAAATCCGTGAAATAATATGTAGATAGAAATTCGTGCTGCAATTCATCTTCCTGAAAGACTTTTTTATGATGATTGCAACTTTTGCATGTTACTCAATACTAAGAGTTCTGGATTCAGCTCTGAAGTTTCTATCTCAATATTTACTGTCTGTTTCCATATCTTTTTAAGACAACTAAATACGTAGGGGTTTCCTGCATAATCGAAAAAATTCTAAATTTTATTACAAAAAAAATAAACTCTGAACGTTAAACTTCTGTTAGACGGGCTTCAAAAAGTTCATCGCCTCATACTGTGAAGTATTCCCCCGTGGGTGATACCTGACTCCTAAGTTAACTTCGTGATCTAGAGGTGTGGGATTGAATGAAGAACCAGGCATTGTCATGGTCTTAAATTTTTTTTTTGTTAAGATCTTAACTTAAACACTAACAATGATAATATTTATATTATGACTTATATATAACGGAACTGAGGTGAGAAAACACACAATATGTAATACCAAATAAGCGCGACCTTAACCACTATATTTCATTTTCCCTTCTATTATTAATCTCTGTTTATAGAGGAGTTACGAATGGATACTAGAATTATCCTACCTTAAATTCTTGCTTAATAGCAATCCTCTCGTATCCTCAATATCTATAGATTAACTTGTGTGGAACTGGATCCACCTTGACTAGCTCGCTCTGTCACGGATAGCTTCACAATCAACGACGGCTTTCTTCTTTTCCTTCAGTTCTTGTGCTTAAACCAGACTAGCATAATCACTCCCCAATAGGTCATACGCTTACGTTAAACTTCTGCTATTTAAAAGGCTTCTAATTTTCATGTTCACTTCTGGATTTAGTTGGAAAGAATTTGCCTTTTACGGCCCCAAAGAACCTAAGAGGAGATTTTAGTAGTAGAAACGCGATGAGCCCGCCACAGTACTTACATTTTAAGATGCCTTAATCCGTTTATTCATGAGATTTAACATCAAAATATATTTGATATAAAATGATATTTAAAATAGAATCAGTAATTGAGAAATATTTATACAAAAAAACATCAAAAAGATAATGGTTAGTTATCACCATGTCATATTTGTTTACAGTTTAAGCATTTTTAAGATGCTTTGCTTCAAAATCAAATTCGTAATCACCTGGTCGAGGATGCCATTTACGAAGATGGACGTCATATAAGGGTACCACTGACCCACAACTATGTTCAGATAGACAGCAGCTGTCATGGTCCATTCTATTCTACTACACAGCCATCCAGGAAATATCCTTCAAAGAACAAAACCATCCCCATCAAAACGTGTCCATGCAGGGAGCAACTGTTTGATTGGAAGACGACACATCGTAAAACAAACCATTGACGTAATGAATGGTAAATTAACTAGTCAACTTTTTCACTTATTTACGGTCCAGTTTCAATGTTTTTTTACCCCACTGTAGGTTATAATTGACAATGACACTTGGTCCATAGAGTTTTATGAAACGGTCGTCTAATGCGCAGTTTATGTACAACATTGTCTTTCTAACTATATCCTGAGTCAAAATCTCGCTTTGGTTTTGCTATATCAAGCGAGTTAGTTTCCAACGACCTTTTTCCTTGAGGATGCGTGGAGTGTACTGGTAGTTTCACCATCATTCATACGCTTAGTATAAATATACTGAAAGAAAAAAAATCCCAACACCAAGAAAAATACTTATATATAGGTCAGATAAGCCAAACATAGTAGGCCTGTTTATACATTTGAAAGATGACATGAATTCAAATTTCGCGATTAAGTATGTCACTAGTAGTGCCCCTCAGAACTTGCAAATCAGGGTGGCCTTAAATGTGTGCTGTAAAGTTCGTGAGCGTTATTTAAGTGTGAAATTCGACCTACTGAGTTAATGTTCGTCACGAATGTCTTTAAGAAGATAAATAAGAAATTATCAACAGCTCACAGAGTTTGAAAGAAATCGTGCAACAGGGCTACGAGAAGATGGATTTTCTTTCCGCGATATTGTTGAAAGACTTGGCCGAAATGTATCCGTTGTGCATGCTTGTTGGAAACAGTGATCAAGGTATGCAAAGTACTTCTTCAAGAAGATCAGTTTCCGTGTGGCCATGTGAAGCTACTGAGAGAGAAAACCCCGTATTAGCGTACGGCTGTAGCACACTCAGTGACAGAAATTCAAGCTGCTTGTGATACCAAGGTGACACAATGAACTTTTGAAAGTCAATTACTTCAATGATAATTCTAAATCAAGTGTCATGTATTTCATTGACCTCAAGTCATTGTCGTTTGCGACACCAGTGGTGTAAGCCAGAGCTAATTAGAGTGCAGAGTAGAGATATGTTGCGTTTTCTGATGAAAGCAGGTTTTGTCTTGATATCAGTGATGGTCGTGTGTTGGTCAGAAGGAGGTCAGGGGAGCACCTGAAATCAAACTGTACATTGGACCTACACCTGAAATCATAGTGTGGGGAGCAATTTCCTATCACAGCAAGAGTACTCTCGTAGTTATTTTAAACATACTGACGGTAAATTGGTACATCAGTCTGGTAAGTCAACCTGTAGTACTGTCATTTATGAACAGCATTTAAGTGGCCAACAGACTTCGTTCGCCTTCACACCTACTGTTGTAAGTCAACGTGCTCTACAGAGTATTGACATTTTTTTTTTGACCTGCGAGATCACCAGGTATGAATCCAATTGAGCACACATTGGATATCATTGGACGGCAATTTCAGCATTGACCACAACCAGCACTGACGTCTCAGAGCTGGAATAATAAGTACAGCAGTTGAGGAACTCTCTACCACAAAGTGACATTCGACACCTGTATGGCGTATTGCAAGCACGTTTGCGATCTTGCATTCAAAACTTTTAATTTTAACCGGCTTTTTTAACGGCCCCCCCTTTTTGAAATGCGTTTTCTTGAGTTTAAATTATCATGTGATCTTGAAAATGTAATCAATTGACATATTAACTAGACAATAGTATAGTCCAAATTTCATTACTCTACAATATTTTTTTTCTTTGGAATTTGGGATATTTTTCCGCCAATGTATTAAAAACAGCACGTAGTGAACACCCTACTAGTTGGAGTGTTTTGGAAATACTCGGACTGGATTTTCCCGGGTTTTAAAAATCCCCCGTTCTTAAATTCACCCTTCAGCGGCATTTCCCATCACCCCAAAGAAAGTGCGAGAATGATCCTTCACCTTCTCAAGCAGCAGTTAAATATCATTGATCCTAAGTCCATGTACTCTTCTTAATCCAGATTAGTTATGTTAAAAATGTAGAGATATTCATAATGTTTTGGCTCGAAAGTATATATATATATATATATACATGTGTGTGTGCATGTATAAGCTCTCTGTATCTTCATTTTATTTTTATACTTTTAAAAATTAAATTTTTTTTTAAGTTGTATGATCAAAAATAATTAGTAAATTCTTTATTTGTAAAGGAGTCAGGAAATAATATATATATATATATATATATATATATATATATATATATAATATATATATACATATATATTTTTTTATATATATATATATATATATATTATTTTTTATATATATATATTATTTTTTAATAAATAATTTAATAAACTTTTTTGTGACTTTTTTTTTTTTTTAAAATAAAATTTTAAGTATTTCCCTAAATCTAAGGTATATTATTTTAAACTATTTTAAAAAGGGTTCACCCCCACGAAAATCCAGGTGAAAA
The DNA here is from genome assembly GCA_019973955.1 of Trichonephila inaurata madagascariensis. Taxonomy (NCBI): domain Eukaryota; kingdom Metazoa; phylum Arthropoda; class Arachnida; order Araneae; family Nephilidae; genus Trichonephila; species Trichonephila inaurata. The sequence goes on from BMAV01009945.1 coordinate 14,586, forward strand.
TCGATTTTCAATTTTGATTAAAAAAATAAAATCCCTTTTTTTTTTTCTAATTAAATTTTAAAATTTTTTGGTTTTCTAACAAAATTTTGGGGAAGTATTTTTTTTTTTAAAAGTTTTTTTACCTTGTCAAACCCCCAAAACAGCGGATCAACCCCCCCCTAAAAATCAAAACAAAAGACAAAATTTATTTTACCCTTTTTTAAAAATAGTTTAAATTGATTAAAAAAAATTTATTTTGATCAGCCTTATTCAGGAAAGAAGTAAGTGAATAGTTTAGATCTTGTTTATTTTTTAACGGGCATTTTTTTTTTTACCTCATTAAATACAACGAATTTCTGCTATCGTGTTTTAATAGTGTTTTCCATAAAAAACAATAATAATAAAATGTTTAAAAACGTTTTTACAACTCAGTTAAATAATAAAACTTTTTAAAAAAAATTTTGGGAAAAAAATGTCCCAAAAACCCCAAATTTTCGATGAATTAAACTTTTGCATAACAGTCAGAGGGGATTTTAACAAAAATAATTCAGTTTTAAAAAGCAAAGGGGTTAAGGTTTAATAAAAGGGGTATGTTTTTTTTTTTTTTTATTCATTTGAATTTTCTGTGAAATGACTGACACTTACTGTTTTTCTTGTTTTTTTGGAAACAACATTAATAACATAAATAAAATGAAAAACCAAAGGTATTCACAAAATTTTGGCTAAAAAATTTTAATATTTTGATTTTTGTGGTTTTTATTCAAATATTTCTTAATATCAGGTTTACTAAAACAGTAGTTAAAAAAAAAAAAATAAAAAAATTATATGAAGTGAACAATAGACTTTCATATGGTGGTATATTAAAAAAAGAGTTGAAAAAATTTTTTTCGGGTTATAAATTTTTTTCACCTACACTAAAGTGGTTTTCGATTCCATGTAATACATTAAATAACACGACAGAAAAGTAACAAAAAGTGTTTATGACTTTGGGCCCTGCTGCCGAAACGATATCATTTAATAATGGATGCTAAAATGTATCATTTTCCTTAACCTGGAAAAAAAAGGGGCCATACTCATATAAATGGGGTTGTTACTGCAGTTAGTTTTTGGGCACTGGGAAAGATACTGAAATATTGTCGTGGAAATGCTCATTAAAATTTTTAAAAGCAATGTATATAGAGATGAGTGTTCGGCAAGTTCCCGTAAATAGTAGGGAACGGAAGTTGAAGAGATTTACTTGTTTTTTTTTTTGTATCTTTTTATCGTTCACAGACATTACACAATTTACGATATACACAATATTTGGACTCTTTTGGAACTCTAAAGCATACAAAGCAGTTTTTGAATCTAAACCTTAAAAATATTCAATATTGAAAAAAATTTGAATTGTTGGTCATGTTGTGTGTGTGTGTGTGGGGAGAAAATAAAGGGGACATTTACTTAGGGTTTAAAAAACAAAAATTAAAAAAGGGAAACAGCATGAGGAAAAAAATTCTAAAAGGGTCCATTGGCCGACAGATACATAAATAGACAAATTTTAAAAAATACTATTTGGGTTTTGGGTATTTAAAAAAAAACGAAACTTGTCAGCCACAAGGCAAGCTATTTGGGGTATGTTTTTTTATAAAATCTCCATAAATTTGAATCTGACACGGGTTTAAAGCCCCATGGGGGGATGACTTGTTTGTATATATAATATTCCCAAAATGAAAGGTTGACATTAAGCATAAACACAACTTAAACCCATTGCAATTAGGGAATTTCATAAAAAAATATTTAGAGGTCTCCCAGTCTTGAAATTTTTTTCCCAAATGATACTTAATAAAACTCAAAATATTAGTAGAAAACGGAAATAGTATTTGGTATATAATTCAAAAAAATGTATTTTGTCCGGGTTTGGGAAAATTCAAAAACTACATTTTATGAAACTATTATTTTTTATAATAAACTTTATTACCAAATTAAAAAATTTTAGATGAAATTTAAAAATTTAATATAATCCCCGGATTTTTTCAAATGTCAGGCGTTGCAAGAAGATTATGCGTGTATTAGAAAAACAGAATAAAAGGGAGTTTTACAATGAACCAAAAAAAGCTAGAATTAAAACAAACGAATTAAAATGTAGGCAAAAAAGATGATCTTGCAGATGACACCAGCAATCCAAGTTATAGTTCTGGTATGCATTGGTTAATACTTTAAATCTATTTCTCAAAAATGTAAATTTCAACCCAAAAAACATTTTTGGAAAAAACTACTTATTTTAATAGCCTTGAAAATTTTCACGTAATTTTAAAACAATACAAATTTTTTAATGGGAAATTTTTTTTCAAAAAAATTTTTCAAAAAAAAATTTATGGATTAAAATTTAAAAATTTTTTATCGTTTTTAAAAATTTTTTACGTGTTACTCCACATATGAAATTTTTTTTAAAAAATAATCAAAAATTTTTAAAAATATACATTAAAATAATAAAAAAAAATACAATGAATCACAAAAAAATTCCTTTTTTTTACAACCTGCCAATTTTTTTAAAAAAGTTTTCCCTTTAAAAATTTGGGCATTTTTTAAAATTTCTAGATAAAGGGGGAAAAAGCTGCGTGGTATTTAAAATACTGTATCTAAGAAAATGGTTATATACAATCCCAAATATAAAATTACTTTATTATCTGAATTAATATATTTAAAAATATATTGCGGAAAGAAATTCGAAACCGACGCTTAATTCACAAGATTATTTCCGTATAATATTATTTTCCTGTTCAATATATGATTATATATAACAGAAAGATTTGATATAGTAATATGTTTTTATTTTTCAGCGAAGATTTAATAAATACAATACTCACTTATTTATAAAATAAACAGAGATGCAGCGAAAAATATCAAAACTTTTAATCCCATAAAGGCAAAATTTCATTTTGTCAAACGCTACAAAAAGGATATTTTCTTATTTTTTTAACTTTAATTTCAAATAAAACAAATTATGATGAATATTTTATCAGTAAATTCAAAAATATTAAATCTATCCCAGAATGAATTTATTAATTATTGAAAAACACATAGACGTATACTCAGAAGAACAAAAATCCTCTTACAGAAACACAAAAGCGTTGTTGATATACATATATGTTGGGAGATCTTTTGGGAGATTAAAGAACTTAGTATTATTATCGAGCATAAAAGTAAACTAGAGATTTTAACTTGTGGTTTACTTTAATCTTGTCTATAGTGTATTAATTACTTCCTTTAACTTTACATTTTCTTAAGTATTATATTCTTTACGAACATAAAAATAGATATTTCACACACACACATACGCATTTTCATTTTAATGTACAAAACTATATAAAATAGATGTTTATTTGTCATTTCTAAGCAAACAGATAGTCATGGGAATGAGTGTTAAATTAATTTTTCTCCTGCATGCTTGTTTCCAATGTTTGCTTAACTTATTTAGATAGTGAATTGTGGAAAAAGTTTCAATAAACTAAGTAGAGAAGTTATCAAATAAATATAAATGGCTACTTTAGCTAAGAAAATATTATTTTACGTTTCTGATGCATATATTAGTATATTGATATTCAACAATATTCACATATTTTCACATTTTACAACACACGTCTATTAAACAACTGGTGTTCAAAAGCTTAGGGACAGTAACATTTTTGCTGATTTTTCAGAAACCACGCAACACTTTTTATTGAATATTAAAAATCATAACAAATAAAAGTTTATTTTCAGATCATCCAACACGATCTCAATATAAATTCTATCCTTTTTTTTATGCAAATCAAGAAAATTGTTAGAACAGGTACTTTAAACACTATGCAGATTTAGTTTTACTTGGATTTCTCAACGCTTACAATTATTTTTAAACGTTTGTGAAATGCTGCAAAGGCAATGCCATTTAATGAGCTACTGGGATGACTATTTGGCGTAATGGTAAAATGACATGGGCTTGCAGATAAGATCTTTTCGGCTTCTGGTGTATGAGTTTAGAAGTATATTGTTTCCAGGGATCGATAGTCATTATCCCAAACACTTCAGGTTACAAAAGGGTCTTGCAGAAGTGGTGCAGATGCGGATGCACAGAGACAGTGTCTCCCATAATGATGAGTCGAGATTCAAACAGAACACTTATTCTCAACATTTTTACATACTGAAAGAGCCAAAGTCTCGGTACTATCCCTTCAAAGCCATTAATGTGGGTAACTATGGAGATGGATGTGTTACAGTCTGTACAGATGTGATGTTGGACGTGCGCACAGAGTAACACGTCATTCACAAAGGAATCTTTATTTTCCCGAGTGATAGGAGTTAGATCTTAGAGGTTTGTATGAGGCTTTGCAGAGAGTCAGTAACTACCTATTCACTTTTATTGGTGATAATTCTCCTCTACACAATGTTCGGTTGATCGATGGATACCTAGAAACTGAGTGCATTTTGATTATGGTGTGGCCAACCCAATTTAAAAATCTAAATCCTTTAGAGCATGCCTATGATGGTCTAGTTTGAATAACTACTGCACTTCAATCTCTTTTTAAGACGCTTCCGGAGTTTGGTTGAGGAATAGGATTTATTATCCGAGCTCAAAAAGGCCTGTTTAGAAGCTTGATTATTCGTTGCGATAGCTGCATTACTCTTTCAGGCGAAATCATGTCTCACATTCAACTTTTCAAATGTTCTACCATAAAATTTCGGATTGTCATTCTTATGTGAGAATAAAGCATAATCTTGTGCAAACACCATAATGTTTTTGTATTTAACTTTTCAGTAATATTTTTAAAAATATTTTTACAAAATTTCATTTGAACTTTTTAGTAGCGTTTGTAATATTTAAAAAAATGTATATTTTTCGTTTCTTAACTTTTTCACTTCAGTATACTTCATTGCTACCACAACCTATCTAAAATAGGATTTACTATACTGTTCGAATTAATTGGAACAAATGGGAAATATTTTCAAGAACCTGAGCTTATAATAATTACATACCTTAAGAAGACTTAAATACCTCGATATTAGTATGAAGTATGCCCTCCTTTAGCAGAAATGGCCTTTGCAACGTCTTGGCATTAACTTCATTAGTGTAGCGTACGTGTTCTTGACTTCATCGTTGTTGAACCACACTTGTATAACACTTTTTATAATTTGTTCCGTTGTCGTACAATTAATTTTCGCTAAACCAGTGCTTCTCAAACTTTCAATACTGGCGACCCACTTTTCAATCATAATTTTTATCGCCCCCCCCCCTTATACAATAATAATGTATTGAATGCAATAATAATGCATTTTGACGCTAAAGCTACAAAACAATCTTAATTATAAGCCGTACAAATTAATAAAATAAGTATATTAAATTTTATATAAGTAACTTTTAAGTAATATATATTTTATTTTCCTCGAATTTTAAATTGGAACAGATTGAAAATACGGTGGCTGCTTCAAGAAAATATAGATCTCAAGCCAAAATATAGAAAATGTACTCAGAATGTCTTTCTAATCCCAAACCTTCCTTTTTAAAACTTTCCTCTGCAAACAGCCCATGGAAGTGCTAAAACTTATTAAACTTGCTCTTAATTTAGTATTAATAAATTAGTTAAAAAAAATACCTTGTGCACCCACTGATACTTTAAAAAATTTTTGCTGAAGTCCCAGCTCTTCGAACGAGGTCATTTTTAAAAAAAAAAACATCCTTGATAAATAGCTGAATTTCAGGGAGTAAACCCCAAAAGCCGGGCAATTTTTACGAAAATGTAAAATGATATTTTAAAATGAATGCTCATATTATAATTAATTTTAAGCGAACTGTAATTTTAAGCCTCACAGAATTAGCATTTAGAATTAATGTTAAACAATGAAAAATAATATAAAATTCCAATGAGAAGAATAATAGTGTTATTTTTAATATTTAAAAGCCGAGAAGACTTCAAATGTTTTATCGAGGGCAGACACACACTCGATACTAGCGTTAATGGTCGCGCCTTGGGGGTGATTAGTCACCCCAATCCTTTTATAATTATTTTTATTGTACACGATACAAATCGTGATTCCAGTGAATAATTTAATTAAGAGAAAGTAAACTTACCTACTTTACAGAACTTTTCAATTTTTTTCTTTGGTAACAAATAAACAGTTTTGCCAAGTGCTGTTTTGTAATCTGTATGTCCGCGCGACCACTTCGGGTTAAAAGTCTTGGCCAAGTAATCCTTCAAAGTGTTCTCCGTGATTTTTCCAAATATCATAAAGATTCTAATAAATACGTACTTACACAACTTCCCTAAATGAGAAGCAAACACATAGAGAGAGGGTCATAGCTAACTGTACCAATAGCAGAAGGTCAAAACAGATTTATCCAGCAAAACAGACTACAGCTATAATGTGTGCAGTATTTCAAAAATAATCACAGTGATGAATTTTTATGTTCTAATTTTTTTCCATTCTATGTCTGGGATTAGTTTTTTCTCTGAAAGAGTAGTAAAAATCACTTATCATGAGGTTACAGCAAATAAAATAAAAGTTTTTATTTGGTTTTGGATCAAGATTGCTAATTAGGTATTGAAGAAGTTTTTATTTTGAGATGACTTATATCGCCTATAAATTATATCAGAGTAAAGTGCATTTCTTACTATGTCACAAGAAAGTATTTTGTTTTAATTCATTCCAGTAAAATTAATTATTTTTTAAATCTTTTATTTTCGATTTGCTCGCGCCCCTCGTAAGGTATCATGTGCCCCAGAGTATACGCCCCACAGTTAGAGAAACGCTGCGCTAAACGATTTTTGAGATTACTCCATACGTTCTTAGTAAAATTAAGTTCTGGTGAATTCTCATAAACACACACACAGGCCAATAAAACCATTTTATATTACTAAAAGTCTGGAATAATTTTTGCAGCGTGACAAAGGGTCAAGTTAAGTTGGAATGCTCCGTCAAATGTTTCCATGAATGGAACAATCTATTGCATAATATTTCTATGTATTTGGGTGAATTAATCATGCCTTTCAGAAGAACTAAGCTTATAGTGTCATTTGTTGTGAAGAAATCCTTAAACTTCTGTTTAGAAGGGTGTTTTATGGATATGATCTGGTTGCAGAGTGTTTTACTATCACTTCTTCTAATTTCACTTGATTTTATCCCTTCACAAATAAATATGTTTCGACTCTGAAAATCACATTCTTCCTGTCGTTAACAGTCTACAATTGGTAGTTTTAGACCATGCTAAACGTTTTCTCATCATTTTCTGAGTTTGAATTTTTTTCTCGGTCTTTTTGCGCGTTACAGCCTAATTCCGGAAACCTTTTCCGTACAGTTAAAGGTACTCATTTCATTATCATTATCCAATAAATTCCTGAAGATGTCTGTGATTTTCTTTTTTCGATTTATTTTTCTATTTCTTATTGTATTGTATTTGTTCTTGAAGTAATTTTCTGTTTCCGCCCAAATTTTCATATTTCGTTTTGAAGACGCTGATCTGGAATCTGAAATATTTTTTAATTTCTTGAAACACTTTATTTCACACCAATTGCAGTAACTATATCTATCACAGCCATATAAGTGTGTTCATTAAGAACGATTATTTTAGAGCTCTTTCTCGGGGTAATATCCATTTTTGAACAAGCAAAAGTAACGCATTTTAAACGGAACGCAAAACTATAACCTAGCTGCCCCACAAACTCTCGAAAGTGACTTACCATTACACAGAAACCAGAAAAGCAATTAAACTATAGTCAATGTTGATCCTTCGTAATACCTCGAGACAAATATAATTGATTGGCGGTTGTTCGAGTCACCACTGATAATCACATGCAAGCTTAGACAAGAAAAAGAAGTTTGTTCCAATTAATTCAAACACTATAGTATAAAGCAGTAAAATTTAAAAAAAAATTTCTACTTTGTTCTTATAAATTATAATAGAATATATTCAGTCAATGAATTGATATAGATAATTTAAATTACCTACAAATTAGTTATGAATCCTTCCTACTTTGAATACACCTATCAAGCTGTTTAGTAGTTTATTTTATTGTAGATTCTAAAGATTTTAATTCTAAGATTTCTAAACATATTCTAAAAACGGATAAATGTACTCACATTAACTTTTTCAGAGGTACAAGTATTTTTTTCTGAAAAAATGAAACCCATACCTTACCTGTTTTGTTCTAATATATTCATATAATTTATATGAGGTTTTATAAGCAAAAATGATTAAAGCATTTTTTAATGGTCTGAATTTCAAATCACGTTTTTTATAGATGACACCAAAATATTAATAAATGTATGTAATGTTTCTACTTTATTGTGCATTGTAGCTCTTTGTAAGAATATTCATCCTTTCTTCATACAGAAAATGTAAATCATTTAGTTTTACAAAATAAAATAAACAATTTTTATTGGAAAGGCAATTGCATTCTACGTATACATTTCAAGAGAGCTTCTTTCAATCCTTTTTACCATAACCTTCGACATTTAAATATGTGCCGAGTCTTAGAATGTCCACATCCCGTTTCAGGGCACTACGCAAGGTACGCACCCCTAATTCTTCATTGCTTCTATCTAGAATCTCTCTGTTGAATTGACAATTCGTTTGATTAGGGTTTAATAAATGTCTTTTTATGGATTCAAATCCTTTAAACAATCAAAACAACTAATAGAAAACATGCATTTTTTTCCATGGAACTTGGGGAAACAGGTGACCGAATCTCAAAGATAGATGAAGTCAAAAATCCTTCCAGTAGCAATATAGAAAATAATACAATAGCATCAGGTGAAAAGGCGTAAAATATCAAAACATCTTACGGAAAAAAGTGTAAGGAATTCAGTGCAAATAGAGTTGGAACTGTCAAATAGGATTCGCTTCTGCTTAGAATTTCTTTGAAAAAACATGCGAATGTGTACGGTAAATTTTCTTTGTGGTAAAAAGGAATGTATCAACAATCATAAAAGTTTTGATGTAAATATCTGCTCTTCGGCGGTAATGCATAATATTTTGTTCCTTGGGGAGGAAATATGGTTATACACAAAAGAAAACTGGTGACCCGGATGCTGGAGAGTTAAGTGTGTGGTTGCGCAAGAGCAGGAAAATAAGCTTTCTAATGAGAGTATCGAAGCTTATATTAAAATAAAGCATATAGTATGGAATATCATTCCACAGGCACTTACTAAAAGATATCATGGAAATAAAGCATACACATTTTTTAAATTAAAAAACTTATGTTGTTCCCAAGATTTTTAATCCTTAATCCTTTACTCAAACAAAGGAAAAATCGATAAACTAATAAAGATTGATTCACTATAATTTTTTTTAATTCATTATTAAGTCGAGGTTTAAATTATTTTAATCTTCAATTATATTTTTCTAAGATAAAGCTGTATTTTTTATGCCGGACAACTGCAGTATCGATAATCTCCAGTTCAATTTTTGTTTTAAGTTTCTGAGTTTGAAATTCCGACAACTATCTCATTTATGACAGCCAAATCGTAGTTGAAAATGAACGTATGTTTGCAAGTCTTTCTAAGAACAAAAATGCATATGCATAAAATATCTGAGGAGGCAATTAATTTCAAAATCTTTTGTAAGGAATAGGTACAAATAAACAAATATTTTTAGTGTGTGTAATAATTATAATAAATCAGATATACAAACATGATAAATTGGATTTTGAAAAGAGCTGAGTTGCTCACAGAAAATTGAATTTAAAATTCTTCTAATTTCAGTGTTTAAAAAAAATTAAAATGCACATGTTCGTTTAAAAATCTTATAAAATAAAGCATATAAAAACCTTAAAGGGGAAAATATACATCTTACACAGACCGGAAACATTTTACACAGTTGCAAATGTAGGATAAGAAACTTCTGTAAATGATATAATAATTCGAAAAAAATATCGGCAAGAAAATGTTTGAGACACAGAGCAAAACAATTATTTTTTCTCTCCGAGTCAACGGATATCACAGCCATACATTGCCACAAAAAATATTCATTTTTTTCCACAATATATGTTAATTAATAAACACGTGATTGTCTCTAATTCAATTGATAACCAATTCATCCTGGATGGCTTCCAACACCAAGTCAATGAACTTACTGATAGATAAAAATATATTATTCTATTTGTATCCTTTGGTACTTTTTATTTAGTTACATAATATATAGCCAAATAGTGTTATGAAATATTTATAACGCTCTATGTAATTTATCACTACGTCCAATTCCTTTATCGGGAATAGAGGGAGAAAATTCTCCTAAAACTATGTTGCATTGTAACAATTTCAGGTTAAGACTAGGAAATAAATTTTAAATAAAGTCTGAATAATACATAATTTACTTAAACTATATGTTATCTTAAAATTATGTCTTTTTTTCTGAATAACTTCATGGGATTACAAATAGCTGTAAATTAGATTACAAATTTGCTTTTAAATAACTCATGGTGTACAACATTCAGTGAAATAATTTTTTTAAAAAATGTTCATTTCGTATCGTCCGCAAATGAAAACCTTTTTAGCTTTACCGATTTATTAAAAATAAATCTAGCTTTACCGATTTATTAAAAACACATCTAAAAATTAATCGTATATCTTAAAATACAGTACACTTGAAGTACGTACTCGGATCCTCCTACTTTGAATCCCCTTTTCGCAAACATTTGCTTCCGCATTTTTTGTTCACTCGTTGGAGTTGAGTGGCAGCGGGATGCATGACAGTTCCGCTAACTGAATGATAGATATCACTTCATCTCAATTATTTCTAAAATATTGGGAAGAAGTATTGATATGTTCTTCAATCATACTAACTAAAATACTATGTTTACAATCATATCAATTTGAATTAAGGAATACCATTTTATAATAAATGTATTCCAAGCCCTTTTTAAATTTTTTTTAAATATCATCATTCACCTAAATCAGGATTGTCTCAAATTGGAGGACGACACTAAATATATAACAAATCACTTTCAACGTGGGATTGGAGCGATATCTGTAAAGGAGTGCGTACATATAAGAATAAATAAAAAATATTTGATTACAAAATATATATTACAAAAAAAAAAATAAATTCTGACATAATAAAAAATAAAATACACATTTACACTGATATAATATACTTATAACTGTATTAGTGCTGTCCAATGTATTTTACAACTAATTTAACAATACTGAGTTAAGAACAAGTTTAATAATTACCAGCACCATGTCATATAGAAAATTAAACTCTTTCAAAAATTAACATTTATCTTGGTAATGTGTGTGTGTGTGTACAGTTTATAATTAATCCCATAACTACCGATTAACAGTTACGAGATTCGCTTACCAATGCCACCTTCTACGTAAGTGATATATTGTGGGCGATGGGAAGAAAAGGAATAAGAAAATATGCAACTCCTCTGAATAAGGAAATCCTTCGCAAACACTGCCAAGGTCGTTCTATTGCATTCCACAGTTTTGGGAAAATTTTATGTACGGGAAAAATCGTACTTTCGGAAATATGTATATATACGTCCAAGGCAATTAATGTATTCGTTGAGCAAGACGTTTATATACGCCGATGGTACTTCTGTTAAAGGCGTGTTGTAGCCTTAGAGTCAAAGTATAGTATTATTAAATTCACTACATTGTTATTGTATGAAAGGGGCGCGATGAAAATTATGACTGATTGTTGGGTCGCAAACATTGAAAGTTTGAGAAGTACTGACTTAAACATAACACACATCTGAGCAGTTTTCAAAGGAAAGTTTAATATTAGATTTTGATATTCTAAAATATGTTTCTGCATTTAGCGGAGATCTTTTATTTTGTTTTCAAAGTAACCACGACAAGATATTATACTTAATTATACTCCCTTATTATACTTAATAAGGGAATAATTGTGGAAATAAGTATTTATTTTAATTAAACAGTACTTTGCAATTTGTTTCAGTTTAAAAATTAGAATGGTAAAGCCACATAATAATGATCATGTTACTTAAATGTGTATATGTGTCCTTAAAAACGCTACATGTAGAAGGGTTGATGCCCACTAAATCTCAAGTTTTCACGTTGATATGATGTCGATTTTTGAATAGAGATGCAAGCTCGGGTGTCTTTTTAACCACTTGGTCAAGGCAGAAAATTAAGAAAAGTCCATCGCTAATACTCTTCTCGTCCCTTCAGACTCCTAAATGAACGAAAAATTATCAAACCAAATCCATGCGAAAATATAAGTCGTTTTGGCTTAGAATAGAGTAGAAGCAGTTGCTTTTTAAAAAAGTTTTTTAACATTTTACTCTTAGGTGGGATTGAAAAACGCAAAAAGAATAAGAAATTAACAATATTTTCTATATTTTGTAAGTTTATATTTTGTGTGTGTTCAAAATTATCAACTTCAAAATGATTTATTAAGAAGAAAAGGTATTAAAGATAGGTGATAAATTTAATAAATATTTACAAACCACGTTTAAAAGTTGGCTACTTTCATTACACAAATAAATGTTTACAAATTTTAGTTAAAAGAAGAAACAATGTTAACAATTACTTCATCTTTGAATGAATATTTTAAAGATAAATCGAAAATCAGAATAAGCATTGCAAATATGACCAAATGATTTGAAGCTGATTATAACAAAATTCAATATCAATACAGTTTTTAGAAGTTCCATAACATTAATATAATACTTGAATAAAATCACATTTCCCTTTATAACATGGTTATTTCAATACAAGAAGAAACTTCTCCTTAGAATAATAAACCACATGTTTCAAAACAATCACTAGATAACTGCTTGAGAACAGTTTTCCTGAAGAAAAATATGCTCTTCGTAAAGAACTAAAAAATAGCACACTCGCGTCAAATTTACGATCAAAGTATTGTAGTTTTGAGTGACTGACATATATTTTGGAAGCAATAAAAGTGGTAAAGTACTTTTTGATGGCTGCTAATGTAATAAAGTGCTCCTACTACTTTTCTTTCGCTTTATAGATGTCAAAAGACTTATCGCCAAGAAGGATCATTCCTATTTCTTCCCCGGTGGATGTTGAACTCCTTCAGTGTGTTTGGAAGTATAAATTTGTTTTATTCCCGAGACTGTGTTGATGTTTAAAACAAAATACTCAATTAAATATGTTGCAGTTATTACGTAACAGTCTACGGAGATATTTGAAGAGTAATATGTGTTTTAAATATTTTTTACCCAAAAGTGTATTAAAATTATTCAATTTTAAATACTATCCGATGCTTCAGGTGTCATTTTCTTTAAAACATTTTGTCAAATTTGGAAGCTACTTCATTAAATTCTATTGTGATAATTCAGAATGTAGAGCTATTTTAATGTTTCAATTTTACAGGATTTTGAGCATTATAAAAATTACGCAAAAGCATTCAAATTTAACAAAAGTAGAATCCCTTAAAGTCCATAGTTAAAATCTTGTACAATATATTACCAAATAAAATTGTGCATAGTAACTTGCCTTGAATTAGCATTCCTAATGTTTCATAATCTCAATGATGTTCAAAAAGTCGTCAATCACTTCTACTAATTTAAAAATAATGAAAAAATGTTAATATTATAGTATTTGTTAACACAAGAGCTGATAAAATGCGTAAGTTCAAATTTAATAGAAACGTAACTGAAATTTAAAAACGAATAAGAGAAAAATTCATTTTTTTTAAAAAATTCATGTTCCTCTTCCATCCGTTTAGATTAATTAAAAATATTTCATGATTAAATATAATACGCAAATTTCCTTCCACAACTTATATACAACACAGCAATTATAAATCAATGAAGCATATAATTAAGTTGTCACTAAAAATGTGTGACATATTCAAGAAATATGAAATATATTTTAATAATAAATTTAAGTATTTAAACACGTTGAAACGTTTAATATTAAAGCAGCTGTATGTTACATATGCAGACACAAACATAATCAATACTATATTTTGAGAAAATGATAAATAATAACAAATGCTATTCACAATATTTTCTATCCTGTTATTTCAAGTAAATTATTTTATATATATAGAAACACGCTAGTCGTGAGCGGGCATGATAAAGAGTTTTCAGTGAGTGTTTTTATAATCCTACAAGTAATTGATGTTTAATAATGAGCAGAATTCATTTATATTATTTAAAAGTCTTTTTTTCCTTGCACAAAACTCATGGTTGCTTACTGTTTTCCAAAAATGCTGTACATTATCATAAGTATTTCTTTCTTATTAAAAATATCATTTAAAGAAAATTTGAAGTATACATATTTTTAAATGAAAAGAAAACAATCAACAATGAACATATATTTAATAATGCTAATAATTTGTGAAATAAGATTTATTTTGGTCGCTAACACAACACGCAATATCCTGAAGAAGGCTTAAAAGGCAAAGAGACTAAATATTTATTCAAAGGCATTTCTTATATCTCAGAAAATTAAGCATTTTGGAATTTCTAAAATTATTCACAATTGTTCAGAAAATTGTTCCACTGTTAACTGACGATAGGCATTTTAACCTGCCCCCTCCCCACTGTATGTTTTACTAATAATGCAACCTTGATGATCATTCATTTCCTATGTCCATTACATTTCCAAATTTTTGAGCTGAATGCATTCAAAGAGTTCATAGTTTTCTTAATGCTAATTTATCCTCATCTGTATATATTTCATAGTTTCGTACTATGTTACGGTTTTGTCATAGAATTTTTTTATTTTTTTCGTGAAAAGTATTAACATACCTTATTTGTTTTAAATAAATACACTTGGACTTCTATAAAGCAAATTCGTTAAATACCGAAAAAGAGCTCGTTATATGGAAAATTCGTTATAAAGAGATGCATCTTTTTAATTATTTCATAGACCACACGCAACAAATTTTAAATTCATAAACACTATATATTAAATAAAAGAAATTATTCACACTTTTTGTAAATTAATATATAATTATTTTATATATCTTACCTACCAAAAAGGAAAGAAAGAAAGAAAGAAAAACTGCAAGGAAAGTTTCTTGATGCCTTTATCTGCTTACTGAAGAATTTAATTTTCTTTGATGCTCAGGCACTTAAGTTTTGACATTTTTGAGCTACAAGAAGCGAAGTTATCAGTACAAATGATCAACACTATAGACGAACAGAAACTAGTTGATGGACACAGACAACTTCGCTGAGGGTGAGAAGGAATATCGAAGGCCCTTCTAGTGAACTGGTCCATGAGGGTTAAAGGTGCACTTTTTGGATGAAACGCCCAGAATTATATTGCTCTCTGTGAATTAGGCACCTATAAAAACCAGTTCAAAATGTATGACCACCATAAAATGTGTTAAAATAGAGAATAACATAAAGTATCCAGAAAGACTTTAAAAATATGGAGCGAAAAAATTGAAACATAAGAGAAAAATTTCGTTATATAGAAAATGCACTTTTCTATTGGGAGGTTATTTTTCGAAGAAAATTTTAAAATGGTTACAGAAAAAAGTTCGCTTAATAGAAAAATTCACATTTTAGACGTTCGTCATATGAATATGGGACTGTATTTTAAATAAATATTACACAATAGCTATATTTGTAAGAATGTATAAATATTTAGAAGAATAGTGAGATAAATAAAAAGGAAAAGAAAATATATCATTCATAACCTGTTAAAAAATTACCTCGTTTTAATTGCGTGAGTATACTCGCCCTCCCCCCCCACACAGTTAGTAAATATTTTATCTAGGCCTTAGGAAATACATTCTACGCGAGAGCACGTAATTCATCCTTACTAATATTATAAATGCGAAAGTGTGTTTGGATGTTTAGTCGTCTTTCACGGAAAAACAACTGAAGGAATTTTAATGAAACTTTACAGTAACATAACTTATACATCAGAATAACACTTAGGCTATAGTTTATAAAGATATTGTGAGATATTGTGTGAAGTGTCCAAAATACAATTATGTTTTCCAAGTAAGTAGAAGAAGATTCTGCCATCTGCAAGCAATTCTGGGGTGTGCAGTAAAAAAGCCCGCAACAGCATATATCTATCTTTTATTTGTGAAGAAACACTTTTTGTTTTGTCTCCGCAAAATGCTCGCTTCTAACTTATTCCTGTGTGATCAGTGTAATCCCTATTTTTTTTTATTTCAGAATAAAACTAAGTTGGTTGTTTAAAAGATTTTTTTAAATCTATCTTTATTTGAATAGCTACTATTGATTTTTTCATGTGTAAGTTATTATCGCCAAAATAGTGAACCATACATACAATAAAATTTAATAATTTATTTCTATGCACATTTTTAACGCACATTTGGTAGTAAGAAATTGATCCTTATATCAAAATAAATACTTTTATCGCTTCTGGTACTTAAAGTAAATAAACTTTGTCTTTCACACTACATCATTTGGACAAATTTGCATAATTTGTTTTTGGTTAGTAGTTAATTATAACGCTATAATTTTAATTGAATAGGCAGATATTGCATTTTTTAAGTATAAAAATAATAATAACTATTGTACTGTATTTTTTGAGGTGAGTGAGTAAATATTAACGTCGTATCGTTCAGCTACACGAGGGCTTTTGGCGACTGACCAAGTAATTTTGAACCATGGTCAAGTGACGTGGACGATACCTGAGATGGCACCCCCCTCTCCTAACTACCACACCACACCTACTTAGTAGGAATAATCTACAATACTTAGCAGGAATATCCTTTGAAATCCACTCTTCCAAGATATATGGCACCACGGGTTATATTATGAGTATTTTAGTGGAGAAGGCTAATAGTTTTGTAGCAGAAATTGCGTTTTCAGCTGACGGCATTTTCAGCGGATTACACAGATTATCATTTTTGTCCCAAAAAAATAGTTAATGTCAAAATTTAAGTGTCTTATGTTTTTTTGTATGTTAATGAAGACCTTAGAGAACGATTTGACTATTTATTTTAAGTGAACGGTGCATATAATTAATTTTACAGGGGAATTACTTTAATTAATTAAATATCTCTAACGGATTAAATTTCCCGAAGTTGAGTATTTTGTTTTTGTATATCCCTTAATTTTCAATGTAGTGTGTGTGATTTTGCATTAAATCATAATTCGATATATAAAGTATTAACGGGCATCGCTCCCCTACACGGCGGGTCTTTGAAAGCACTAATAAAGCTCGAGCTATGAAAGTAACTAGACATTTGCCAACATGACTCTTTCGCCAAAATTTCACTGTTTTTCATTGAATCACCATTACAATTTAAGAAACGGCATTGCTTGTGAATATTACAATTTTAACATAAATAATTACAACAGAAAGTAATATTAATGAATTATACGATTTCACACAGATATGTTATTTACACTATTTTAATCGTCCATTACACAAAATTTGCCACAACGTTTTACTTTTGCTGAGCAGAGATCAGCTTAGGAAGGTATTTTCAAAAACTGACCCTTAAGAGAGTTACGGGGAGTTATAAATATATATATATAAAACCTTTTTATCAGCTATTAGATCTACAGTCTTAAAATTTAACAAACAGGGTGTTTTTTTTTTTTTTTATTCAGCTAAGATATGCAAAAAGGCTTTTTTTTTGTTTTGTTTTAAATCACAATTCACGTAAAATTAACTCATTGAAAACTTCTTTATCCTTCAATCTGTATTGTTTAATTTTTAAGTTCATCCGTGTGAAGAACGGGTATACCAGCTAGTATTGTATATATTATTAGCAATAATTACTGTAAAAACATGTTTTAAATTCATCTATATTCTATCTCCAATTTTTTCCTGATTTCCTCTTACGTACTTCATCAAATCTCTTGATTATGCATATTACGCATGCCGATTTTAAAAAAAATCATGTTATCGAAACTACTACACATATTAAAATAAGTGATGCACAAGTGTAAAGAGAAATATACCAAGTTTTTTTCCTGTTACTCATGTTTCATGTGTGACCTTCTTGCTACACGGCATGCGTCTAATCTGTACTCTTGTTCATTCCGTAAATTTTGTAGCATCACTAACAATGTTCGAAATGTTGCACAAATACTTACTTGCCATCTTCTGTTATTTGTTGCGTCAATTGAAAATGACACGAGTTGAAATTAAATTTTTTGCGTAAAATTCTCAATAAGGTTTTCTGGGGCATTCCGATTTCACAGGTGACAACTCTCTTAGACTCTCGTGGGATTCGAACATAACTTTTCCTCAACCTCTTCATAGCTTCTTACTAGATGCTTGGAAGGAAGCCTCCTTTCATTTACCTGTTATCTTAAACAACCTGTTATCTTAAACTGTTTTTAACATTGCAGTATGCTCTTGTTGGATGGTGCTTCTTTTCTGTAGCGATGTATAAATGCAAATTACTCCGAAATTGCTGAAAAACCGAAGCATACTGTAATACGTAAAAGATAGTCTTTGTCATTGTCACGTTCTTTAATGTGCTACTGATCATTAGTGGAAAAAACTTGGTATATTTCACTTTACATTCATGCATCATTTATTGTAATATATGCAGCAGTTTCGAAAAAAATGATTTTTTTTAATATTGGTCCATTATTTGTACTTACCTTGTACTTTGAAAACATTAAAACAGATAAAATAATTCTTAAATCATGTAAACAACTTGTATTCACAAGTTACAATGACATTGTTAATTACATTAGAAAATATTATAAACAAGTTATACAAAAATATTGATATATTCTTATGTAAGGTATAAAACACATATTTTTCCATTTTTTCATTCTTAGAGATACTTTCTTCAAACACTCACCATGAAAATAAGTCTAAGGTTCTTATACACTTTCGATCTTAACAGAAACTCAAATTTGATAAGAAACACACATTAGTATTTTTCAGAAACTCCTTTTATATCAACAAATTTGTCATAGTATAAATACACCTTGATTTCATAATTCGTCCGGTCATGCTTTTATAGTCGAAACTTTAGAATAATCAGTTTCCTCAATTAGACCATGATTAGTATAAATACAGCTCAACATATTCACTTTTATTACAATTTATATTAGTATACTACCTCATTTAGTTATTATCGCCTAAGGATTACATAAT
This sequence comes from Trichonephila inaurata madagascariensis, assembly GCA_019973955.1. NCBI lineage: Eukaryota > Metazoa > Arthropoda > Arachnida > Araneae > Nephilidae > Trichonephila > Trichonephila inaurata. The sequence goes on from BMAV01009945.1 coordinate 33,579, forward strand.
TTCCAACTCATACTACACAGTATGCGTTGTAACACTCATTTCGATGCTTCAGTAATTGAGTTCTACTCTAATTCCATTGTTTAAGGCGACAAATTAACCTATTTGATTAAGGCTCACAGATTCTAAAGCGTTCTATCGAATGTATTTGGTAGTAGATATATTGACTCACTTTACGACTACGGACGCATAATTATGTTCTATGCATTGAGCAATCTTGTATCCTAAGTGGTTATTTATAAGAGGAAATAACTTCGTTTCTCAAGGTCCATGATTTCAGTCAAGTCATTTGAGAGTCTGGAGCATTAAGACAGTATATATTTCAAGTGGCAAATCGTCCCCAATTCATCAGATGATATCTCACTGCATTAGAACAGATTTTGTGGTACAGTGGGGTGTGGTAGAAGGATCTCACTATCGAGATATATCTCGTATCTTGATATATTTGAGCAGCATAAGCAATGTGTCATATAAAACATTAATATGTTTCAGTTAGTCGATCTTGCTTAGGAATTATTTACTTCAAGAATTATTTCAAGCATAAATTAAATGTTTTTGTGTCGGAAAATAGTGGAAAAAATAACTGTATTCTAACAAATAATTATAGAATTTTATAATCTAGCAAAACGCAATAATTTTGCAGATAATTGTTTACCATGACATTATGGAAGTAAACAAAGTTTTGATCTAAGCATGAAAAATAACTTAAAATTACTTTTAATTATAATTTAAACTATTTTGAAATTAATTTTGTTAAATGAATCAGCTTGTAAGAAATTGAAAATTTCTGATAATTTTAGATTTTTTCCCCTTTTATAGGTAGTTTACTTTTGTATCTATATATTTAGCCATAAAATGTACTGGCACTTACCAAAAAATTAAAGTTAATTAACTAAATAAGTTTCGTTCTTCCTCTAGTTTAAAACTACTTAACATGAGTATAAAAAATAACATTGTAAGATAGCTCATATTTAATGTAATTACAAAATAATAACAAATACTTTATAACTACTAAATTGATTTGACTGGTCTGTCCCAAGCGAATAAAGGTATTCTTTACATGTACTGCAATTTACATACATGTAAATACTTGTCAAAACAATATATAAACATAAAAAAATGCAGCAAATTCATATTTATTTTCGTCATATATTTAAGCAGCACATTCAGTTCATTATGAATTTACTGTGTTATGAATTGTGATGATTTTAAATATTCGTATGGTATCCGGTTTCATATACTGCATGGATCGCATTCGGTTTTCAGTTATCCGAACAATCGCGTGCTGGTCCCAATTGATTCGGATAAACGATGTTCTAATGTATTTTAAAACAGACTGGCTGTAACATCATCAATAAGGGTTAAAAATCTATAGAAAAAATCCCAACACTCCAGTAATAAGCTGCGCTAGATAAATGGGTATTGGTCCGTGTGTTTATGAATCTAGAACATGGTGTTGATTCCAATTCCACGCTAAGCGCATATGCCACTCTGAGCATGTGAACCAGGTTTATTTTAAATACATGTTTTACAGTTCGTGAAAGCTATGTATTGTTGAATTTTGGCGTAGTGAGATAATGCTAGCAGAGAATGGTCTGAAGAAGTCGAAGAAATATTTTTCAATCTATCACTGAATTTGAAAATGTAAGTCTTATAAAAGATGTAATTCCCTACCATGATATTCCAGAAAGATTTCCCAGGAATGTATCCACAGCTGATCTCAAATAAAGATACTTCTTTAGTAAGTCCAGGTCCCGGTTGGCCACGTGACACTACTGAGAAGTAAGGTTCAGTGTTCAGTCAATAGCTGAGGTGCACACCGAAATGCGTCTGCAGCAAAAATTAAATTTAAAGTTGTCAACGAAGTGACACACCGAATCTGTACAAATGGACTATTTCAAGAACAGCTCCGAGCCTAACGCCCTGCAGCGTACGTTCTTTTGACTCAAAACTCAATTGTTTAGATCGTTAGAGGTGTTAAAATAGAGCATACTGAAGGGCCGAGTGAAGATATGCTGAGTTTTTGATGAAAGCAGATTCTATCATGATCCTATTAATGGACATGTGTGGTTAAGAAGAGGCCGGGTAAATGATTGCTACAAACCTGTCTGTGGCTTAGACACACGGGACTTGAATCAGGAGTTATGATTTTGGGAGCTATTTTCTTTCTTTTTTTTAACTACAGGATCACTGTCGTGGTTATTCCCCTCTTCTGACTGCAAATTTATACTATCAGTTTGGGGAATTAACCTGTTTGGTTGCGATTTATAAAAAGTTTCCAAAAAAGGTGTTTTCTATGCGACTGGTTTTCATCATTATACCGCTGTTGTAACCCAACATTCTCTACAGATTGAACATGTGTTGCTTGTACTGCTTGATTATCAAATGTTTGCGTTATCGAGCTGTAATGGGACGTCAGAGGATGACCATTCTAGCGTCATCTACTAAATACCAATTGCAGCGACGCAAAGCATGTATTATATATATAAATATATATATATATATATATATATATATATATATATATATATATATATGCTATCGGCAAAGTATGAAATCCGGCATTCTATAGAATGCCTAATGAGAAACCGGTAAAGTATGAAATACATCTCCAAATCGTTTCGAATATTGTGTAGCAAGACACAAAACGTTTAACGCGTGCTTCAGGCTCCGAATTTGTCAGTTGAACATTGTGGTTGTTAGGGAGTGTCAAAATACTCAAGTTTACTTAAACTTGTTCAGCAAAAAATTGGGTTTTTTCCTGTGCTGTATGAAAACGGAGAAGGAGTCATGGTCTATAATAGGGGTAGGCAACCTATGGCACACGGTATAATTATGAGTATCACTCTGCTCTACTCAACAAATTTGTCAATTTTTGAATGAACTTCATAACTTTGTAATATACATTATTTGACAAACATCTCCAGAATTTGGACAATTAAAGAATTATGAAAAATTTTTAAAGATAACTCTAAAGGTAAATTTACAGCTTATTTAAAATTATTGAATGCTATAGTTAGAGATATTTAATTGTTTGTAGAAAGAAAATTGCATAAGTATTCTGCTTTTCAGCTTTTAGTTCTACATATCTAAGTAAAATATATTTCCTCATATGAAAAATATTTCAAGTCCGCAAAGAAATTGTTTAACAAGAGAATGCTCAGAATCATGTCAAAGTATAAGTCACAAATTACCCCACATGTTTTGCGATATGGAAGTAGAGCAAAGCAGCGCTAGGTTCACATTAAAAATGTTATTTAACTGTAATCAGAGGAAATACTTCTATCTTACTTTGTCTATTTCTTATTTTAATAATTTTATTATTATTTTTTTTTTCATTATTTTTGTTGGAAAAATAGTTATATTTTATGCTATTTATTTTTATGTTAAGAAATATTTTAATTGATGCAAAATTAATGTGTGATAAATATGTAAATCTATATAATTGAACTCTATTCTCTAACTCTACATATATTATTGCTGGAATAGAATTGTTTCAAAAATATCCTGCTGTGTGGCACGCTGAATAATAATTGGTAGATTGATTTTCGACACGCCACTGCTAAAAGGTTGTCGACCCTGGTTTATAAGCATGAAACAACTATTCATCAACAAGCTACCCAAAACTCGAGTTAAAGCTGAAAAAAAATTTATTATTTTTTTTAACTGAAACTACGTATAAGAAGTTAATATAACTAATGTACAAAATGCCAAAATGAATACTAAAAAAGAACCCAGGACCTATTGGTTGCTGAATAGCTATGATGTGAAATTTTGTGAAAATAAATGTAAACTCATGTAACCTGTTAAAAAAGGCGTCATTACTATACAGAATGGTTTCCAATCACCGGCCCGTGGATGAAATGGTATCGGGCCACTCAAGGAGTATTGAATTATTTCCATTTTATTTACTAGAGTATATTCCTCTAGTGTTTGTTTGACTTTCCATGGAAATCACTATATATTCATTTTTTGGAGTAACTAAATTTTATTCTGAAGGCAAGTTTATAAATACAATTAAATTACTAAATCAAAACAATTAAAAATATAAACAACGTCCCACCCTCAGCGGGCCGCGGTAAAATTATCCAAAGTTCACCGATCTACGGGGATAAAAGCTGGGAAGCACTTATATACAGTATTACATATTAGATTCTGAGTTATTTTAAGTACTTTAAGTGAAGCTTATTTGGCTTTAGGAGACGGAGGATGGGATTGAATTATGAAAGAACTTTCAATCAAATAAAGAACGTTACACGTTATCATATTGAACTGTACATCCATTTTGTTAACCTTGACAGAAAGAATAGAAAAATTATTTGAAAAAAGGCATTGTTGTGAAATTTATGATTTTTTTCTGAATCCCAATATATTGGCACTTGTAACGAGTACGAAAAATGATTCTATAGACTTTGAACTTATGAAAGAATTTTCATATACTTGTTTTGTTTACTTGTCCTTAAGGCACAAAGTAAATTGTGATTTCGCATATACTTAATCTACCATGTGCCCTAAGAACTTGCTTAGAATTAAAGATATTCCTGACCGGGAAATTCCTCATCTGTCAGTTGCAATTACTCATTTAAATGGATGGTCAAATGTATGTTTAAGAAAAAGTAGCAAAATAAAAATGGTCTCGGCGTAAAAAGTGTAATGAAATATAATTCGAAATGCCATTCAAACCTACCATGTTGCAATACGATTAATTTTAAGTTCTTATTTTTTATTTGAAAATTTTGTTTTCCTTAATAAGAAAGACATACATTTTGTTTTTGGTACAACTTTCTTTTTCCTTTACGTATTTTGAATAATTTTTTAATGGCACTCTCATTATTTTGTCAGAATAACATTTGTATTTTTTAGAAATGTAATTCATTGTTATACTTTGCCTATGAACTTCCGGCATTCTACACAATGCCTAGGCATTTTTAGGCATTCTATAGAATGCCGGCACTTCATACTTTGCCGGTAACATATATAATGTGTATGGTTTGAGATATTTTTTAATTCACTGTATTGTGTTGCTATTCTTATACTATCGCAGATATTATTTTTTTTTTAAATTATTTTTTTTATAATTTTCCGACTTCCATTGTATGTTAATTTTCTTTTTTCTGTCTTGTCTTGCTTATTTTATCTTCAATTGCTACGTTTCTTGGAATCCAATCTCTTTCTTCCTTGGCCTTGTAGGTTATACATCTTTCTCACTTAGTATTTTATTTTATCTTATACTATATATATATATATATATATATATATATATATATATATATATATATATATATATATATATATATATATATATATATATATATATATATATATATATATATATATATATATATATATGATTAGACTATGATTGTAAACGATCTGAAATAAGTCCTAACTAACAGTAACTGTTTTCTAACGATTTATTATCATTAAATTACATGACTAATAATATATAATTATAAAAACAGATAATCTATTACAGTTCTAATCATTCCACTAGGTAATTTTATTTAAGAAAATTTTCAGCAACAAAGTCAAATTTTGAAAAGAAAAATTCTAAATTGCCCAAATGCAAATATTCCATCAAAACGTGATCTCTTACGGTTTTATTTTGCCAAAGTTTAGCTTAAAAAATCAAATGACTCAAATACTACTCGACTTTTCTCTGAATGTGAGGCTTTGGAACATTTCCAAATTTTCCTTTCAGGGGCTACGAAAAACTAGAGGAAAAATATTTTTTTCTAGATATATTCCTCCAGACGCCATGCAGCATTTTTTCTACTAATAGGATTTAATAAAAGGCTGTTATTTTTAATATATAATAATGTTATAAATAATTCTAAGAGAAGAAAAATGATTCTAAGATTATAAAAAAATTAATAAGTCATAAGTAATACATAAAATTAAAATATAGTATAAACTGAAATGTAGTTACTTCTCAGAAAATAATTAGTATTTCTGTAACCCATTAAGTGCCATTAACGTATATATCTGCCTCGATCAACCGGTGCGTTGTGTGCTCTGGACATATATTTGTCCTTCCAAAATATGGTTCTCTTCCTTGCGTGGCTATCGGTAAAACTATTTTGAAGCCCTTAGAATGTAATAATAAAATGACCGTGACAGTGTTTGGAAAGGATTTACTTATTTCAGAGGTGAATTTACTCATTTGTGCCTTTTCTTCTCCCTCCCCTCCTTCCTCCCCAATACATCATATACGCTTGCCTATGTGAAAAAGATTCGCACTGGGAAGCGAATCGCGTAAATTTTAATAGGTTGTTAAGGGGTTAAATACTTCTGAGCATGTATACTGAGAATCACTCGATAGTTATTTAACACTTCCCACATTTTTTTTTAACCAAAAGCGTACATATTCAACACCAAATTCGTTATCTGCAATACATAACATATATTACCCCTAGAAAATAATTTCTGTTCTGCTATATTTAGATAAATACTAACAGAATGATTGTAGGTAAGTGTGTGAAAAATGTTTCTTTTATGATGAGCTGTATAGATTTTTCTTATTATAAAAGAAATATGTAAAAAACTAAATAAAACATATGCAATAAAATTTTATTTTAAGAAATCCTTAATGTAACATAGATATCTAGTGTTATTTATTGCATTAGGATTCTCTTAATTTTCTACAACCTAATGTATAACATGCAATAATTACTCTTTTAAAATACTTACTTTTAAAATTTTAATTCCATTAAAATTAGGAATCATTAAAAAAACATTCAAACATGTTTTCAGATATCAATATTATATAATACATACTAATAAAAATTGTTTTAATAAATCATAGCATGCATATTTATAATTGTTATTTCGACAAATAGTCATGTGTTAATGACACTTTGAATATTTTAACAAAATGAAGTATTGCATAATAGAATAGTATATGATCTGTTTGCATCAACAAACTCTCTAACCTTAATGATTATTAACACTTAACTTAATCAAATTTATGGAACTTAAAAGTTCAAATTTCTCAGTCTTACATCCAGACATCAGTAATTGAGTCTTTGTCTAATTGCATTGTGTTCAGAGACAAATTAGAAATCCAATTAAATACTTGTATTTTAAAGTGTTCTAAGCGAATACATGCATTATTAAATGTATTAACACTCTCTAAGATTAACAGAGAATAATAGTCTACCATTTTAAACTATTATTTACTAAAAGGGAATAGCTATCCTGTGTAAAGGGTATTACTTCAGTCAGTGATAAACAGATGGAGATTTTGATGGTCTAGGTCACCAAGAGAGTGTATCAGACGGAGAGATTTCGCAGAACTCGGCTACCGCTACATCAAATAAGATTTCACAGCAAGGTTCAATAGAATAGTATATTCCAATGGAGGGATATCTCGCATGATAAATCAGTTGTTTTGATACATTTGAGAGGCATCATCAGAGTATCTCACTATTGGTTGATTTAGTATTTGCAATATTCTCTTGATTCAAGGGTTTAAAAAAAGTTGAGCACAGAATAAATAATTTTTACTGCACAAAAATAGAATTTGAATATTTGTTGACAATTTAAACAACTCATATTCTATACATAATATAGATTGATTTTTTTAATTACAGTGTACAAGAAAAATCATTTTATATATGGACATAAAAAGCTTATTATACCAAAAGGAAAAATAATTGTATTTGATTCTGGCATTGTTTTGCAGTTTGTTCTATTCAGTGTTATGATCTTAATGAGATTCAATTAAAGGTCATTATATTGTGTAAAATTTGTGATGTATGTTTTAATTTCAAAAAGTAATAAATTATGTAAATTTTGAATGCAACTGTTTATGGTGAAATGAATTATGTAATAAATTTACATTCGAATAAAAACGCATAATTCATAAAAGGAATTAAAAACATTTTAAACTGAAGCAAAAGATATATATATATATATATATATATATAGAAAAAGCTATAAAACCTAAGTTTTACAAGTCAAGATAGTAGGAAATATCAGCCACACACACACACACATATATATATTAAAATTATTGGTTTTCTTCATATTTTTCTATTTTCATTGGATTATCTTCTTATAAATGTTTTCTCGAAATTAAATATCAATGAATACTGTACATTTATGTATTATTATGATACTTTCTGCGAAACATTTCTGACAAAATGCTCATAATAATTACATAACGAGTTTCAATGATTCGACGAATAACTGACGATTTTACATTTATCAATATTGAATTTTGTTCAATGCTACTAATATTCTAAAACATTTTTTAATTAGTAAAATACAGTTGGTACCCTATAATTGACATATTTATACTTATACATCAGCACTTCTTTGAGATTCGATACGTGCAGCAAAAAGTATTATTAAATATACATATTTAGGTGTGCAACTAACTTAGTTTATTGTAAATTATTTAGTTTAAGTTTTGTAATAGGTCTGATATCATTTTGAATTAAAATTAAAATATATTTGACAAAGACTACTTTAAAGTTCATTACAACCAATGTAAATTAAAATTAAACATTTATATATTTAATTAACAAAGTAATGCCAAAATTCATTTTATATATATACTTTTTTTTAAATTTAAATTAATTAACTATATAAACATCATCGATTGTAATTGAATATGTTTTTATAAATATAACTTCGGAAAAAAATTTTTTTCTATATTTGTTCACAGAAAAAGCTATCTTTGAAATGAGTTACATGTTTTATTATGTACTGTTTTCTATGTTATACTCACATAATAAAATGCAACTTTCTAAATCCTTGTAACGTAAGAAATCGTTTTAGTGTTAATCTGTCTGTAAGGGAGGGAGGGAGCGAGTGAATATTAACGTTGCACTGTTCAGATACACGATGGCTTTCAGCGACGGACCACGCAATTTCGAACCATGGTCAAGTGACGTCGACGATACCTGAGCTGGCATTACTAAGTAAGCATATAAATTGAAACTGTCTCGCATCTTATTTCTGCAGTTTTTTTTTTTTTATTTTTTATTTTCAAGTTATCTCCTATTTTACCGAAATATAAGCATCATTTTTTCCACTTAAGCTGAGAGATGAAATACGTTGGGAAGGAAATGGAACATCAATTCATTATCGTTAGATTTACACTTGACATGTGTTATCTGATAGATTTTATAGGAACTATAACCCTAAAAAACAGAGAGATTCTTACTTTCTAAAACCGGTACATATCTCCAGGTTTTCTTTTCTAATTAAGAATATTTAGTTGCATTTGAAAAGTTTATAAATTGTTTGTTAAGTATTGCATGCATGAATTTTATCAATTTTTTTAGTTTAACAATAAGTTAAAAATACATTTCCTTTTTTTATTTCAAGGTATCTGACTATGATCGAAACCTTGATTTTAAAAAAAGCGCATAAATGGATAATGTTATAAATAATTTAAATGTTATTTAGTGTCACTTAAATTAGAATACACGTATAAAATTGTTTTAAGGACATTATGACAAAAAAATATTCGAATACAATGTTTAAAATTAACTTAAGATAATCTTTTTAAAACCTTCTCCATTTATAAAAAATGCTTCTATAACAATAATATTTTGCTCATATAAAGTAAAGACTTCTTCACAGAGTCAACTAGGAATTTTGAAAAATTCAAGTTATTTTAGGTTACCACCAATTGAATTAATTAACAACGTTTTTCCTTAAAATTTCTTCCCGCTGTTGTAGTAAAATATGGATAAACCCACTTCTAAGTTAAGTATTTAAAAAATTCTAGTCAAGTTTCTGTACAGAGGTCTGAGCTATATACAAACAAAGTATTATTATAATATAAAAATTTTTCACAAAAGAAGAATATTTTGAAAATTGGACATTCTATGTTCATTTTTGTCAAACATTGTACTTAAATAATTTATTATTGTAATAATATTCTTAAAAAAATTTTATATACGTTTTCTAATCTATATAAGTGGCACTAAATATCATAAATATTATTCATTTATAAGCTTTTGCAAAGTCACGGTTCAGAACTTAGTTGGATACGTTAACCATTATATAATGATTTATCCTTTCCATTGATTGCATCAGTTTATGATTTCAACAAAAAATTCGAATCAAATAGCGGACAAACTGTCTTTAAGAACTTTGAAAGAGATGTTGGAAAACATCAATATTACAAAGAAAAAAAACACTAGCAATAAATTTTGAGATATTAAAACCCTATAATAAAAATACTATTAGTGGGAATATATTGCACTTAGCCGATTGAGCGAAAACACATAATGGAATCCAGATGACAAACTTGCAATTTTTTCAGCAACGTAAGCGGCGGCTTCGCATTAACTATACTTAGAATCATTACGTTAGTTTTGCAGAGCCATGTGATAAAATGTTTAGTAATAACTCATCATTATATCTGAAAAGATTTTATGCGCATTTAAAATGACACTTTTTTTTTACTTAACAAATTTTACTTATAATAAAAGATATCATTAGATATAATTATTTTTTCAGATCACTATTTTCACTCTATACAATAAAAATAATTTCACAATTTCTGTCATTTATTTATTCAAGTAAGTTTTATAAGTTCATATCATTGCATCCAAACCAAACCTATTTGCAGCCTCACCAACAACAAGGAAATTCAAAGGCACGTCAAAACATGTTGTTTACAACATGAAATGAGTTCAATATCTCTGTGTTAGCTTGTTTCACATTGCAACTTTTTATTCCAATTTCCCTACATATGAATTATTTCTCTAAATGTTTATCCATTCTGCAAAAGTCAGAGAAATAACTTTGATGAAAATTTCAAACTTTGAAGGATTTTCAGCGTTTTTAAGGTGTGATGTTGCAGAATGCATCAATTCGTTAAATTTGTATTTACGTTCATTTCAGCACATAAAACACAGTGAAATAAGGATCATTTATAAATATGTAGACCACCTGTTCTGGATATAATAACTTCAAAAAAAAAAGAAACAGAGAACTTGCTATTCATCTCAAAAATGAATTTAATTTTTCATTTCATGTATAAAAAATATACTTGTATTTATTTTTCTGTCGATATAGATTACATATTTTCATGTTTAATATAAAATAATATATTTAGAACAAATTGTTCTGCAAATAAATACTTCTCCGTATATTTATACAAGGGGAGTTTTGTGTATTGAGTTCATTGACTGATTCAAAAATAACATAGTTTTTTTATTTTTTAACTTCATTGAATTATCAGATGAAACAAAAATTTGTGAAACAAAACCGACCATATGCTAGACATACTATGGTTATCAAATGTTAAGCTCGTGAAAGAAAAATGAACAAAAATGGAAAATGGTTTTGATTACCCTAAGACTACAAAACTGATTCAAAATTGATATTTGAAAATAATAAATATACCCATTCATTAAACCAGCGTTTCTCAAACCGTGCGGCGCGCCCCTTTAGGGGGGCGTGGTAAGTCTACGAAGGGGGCGCAAACCTATTGAAAAGTCGAAAACAAAAGATTATTTAAGAAATATATTAATTTATGGAAATTAAACAAATAAAATACATTCTGACATTAAAAAAAATAAAATACACATTTGCACTGATATCACACACTTACAAATGTATCAATATTACACAATGTATTCTATAATTAATTTAACAATACTAAGTGAAAATTTTAATAATGATCACTGAACCTCATGGGCTTGTCATATATAAAATTATATCCAAAAATTAACATTTAACTTGATAATTTGTACGCTCTTTTATAATTAATCCCTTAACTGCCGAATAAAAGTTACCGGATTCACTCCCCAATTCACCACCGTTTTTCATGTAGGTGATCTATTAGGGAAGAAGGGAGGGAAGAAAAGGAATAAATAGGCAAACCTCTGAAATAAGTCACAAACAAAATTCCAACCATTCGGAATAAATTTACGGATAGCTATACAAAAAAAAGCTTACTTCGGAAAGACGTAAATATACGTCCAGGGTAATTATCACTTTGATTAAGTGAGACGTTTATATATGACGGTGGCATTCAAGAGGTTAAAGTTCTATTGTAGCTTTTGCGTCAAAGTATAGTATTGTTGAACTCAATGCATTGTTATTGTACGGAAGGGGGGGGGGCGATTAAAATTATGATTGAATTTTGGGTCACAAATAGGGAAAATTTGAGAAGCACTGCATTAAACAATAATCACAACGATGAAATTATATATTTTTTTCTAAAGTTTATGATACATAAATGTTTATCATATGAGAGTCTTTAACAAAATGATGTTAACAGTTCCCAAAGAAATTCTGACATTAATAGAGTATGAGAAGTTTCGTCACATTCCTTTAACCGTGGCTACAATTTTTCCTGTTTTCAGTGATATAATCAGACACAGTAATACCTGACTTATTCCACTCGGACCTACGTGAATCCGGAGTTACGTGATTTTCAAATCTCGTAAATTTGTCTCTTGTTTGAGAAAAAAAAAGGTGCTAAAATGGGTAAAACGTCTAAAGTGATAGAAGAATTTGCCGATTTTGACAGGAGAAAAAATTTAGAAGTGGATGCTGATGAAGTTAAAAATGCTGGATTTTCGCAATCGGAAGCTGACAGCTCATGAACTCATAGAAATGCATGAGAAAAAACAAGGCATTAAAGAAGTCTGAGTATTTAGATACAGTTCAATCAGTTGGAATGGTAAGGGCGAATTTGACAGAAGTCATCAGTTTAATTAAAAAAAGGGTTACAAATTTTAGAAACTATAGACTCGAATTCTGAGCAAATTTTTTTCAATAAAAGAAACGATTATAAAAATAATGATTAGCATACTGCGACGAAATTTTGTGGGAGAAATAAACCTTTGAGCATACATACTACTTTATTATAGTTTATGAAAATTTCTACACCCAAATAATTTATGATTTTTTATGTACCTTATCTAATATTTTATCACACACACAAACGATTCCCCCCCTTTAAATTATTATTTTCATTTTCCTGTGGCCTCAAATAAATATAATTTTTATTGTATTGTTGAATTTACATTGAATTAATTTCGGATACCCTGCTCTCTTTAGATACAAACTTACTGTTTGCATCAGAACAGATATGGGCCCAGTAGTGAATAGAACTTTTGATCTACTCAAAGACAACTCAATCGATATGCTCAGGATATAACTTTAATCATTACCTTCTCTAAACTAAGGGGTTCGTGGAATGATTAGATTCACTTCTCTGGCAAAGGTATAGACTTTCTTCCAGTGGAACTAGCTATCAACTCACAATAATATCCTACCAAATGACATTTCACCTATGAATATCAGAATTTTGGATATATATTAGTTGATTTCGCTTGACTGTTACATCAAGTACTGGGCATCAAATGCTCTGTGCTAGCACTTAAGAATTCGTAGAAAGGTTTGAAGAGCTATTTGGATTGTATGGAATTTCTTCCACAAGTCAAAGAAAACAGTACATATGCGTGAGTGTACAGATAATATGTTAGGAAATTGAAAGTAAATCATAAAAACTTTATTTAAAATAACATTCATTTCAATTCCATTTCATATTATCTCAGTTAAAGGCAGGCAATCAACAATACTTCAATTAATTAATAATGCTATTATAAATGAAATAATGAGATACGGTGTGAATATTCAGAGCAGTGGGGGTACAATAATGCAAAAAATGTCACATCCAATATGCAAGATAATTTAATGGGAATTAGAATATTCAGTCATGGCTGAGATTACGTGAGGAAAAACTGTGATAAAGGGGATCAATAAAAATACTGTCTGATAGAGACGATTGTGTTAAAAAAAGTTTTCCTGATTGAGTTTAAATATCATTTTTAGTATTCATTAACAGAAAGAGATGAAAAATTGTTTCCTGTAGTAAAAGTTCAAAAAGTCATAAAAAATATGTATTTTATTTATAGAAAATTAAAAAATAAATGCAATCAGAAAAAAGTTTTATTTTTAGTATTAAAATTCTTTGGTATTAGTCACACGTTGTTTTTACAAAGCGAAATTTTAAAAGAATAATAAATAAGTTAAAATTTTTGCAAAAAAATCACATGATTTGAAACCATATGTCCAATTTACAAACATGTTAAACAGATGCATATAAACCAGCGTAATATAGACATACATTTAATCTTTCGAATTTTTAAAATTTTATATTGATAATTATATGTTTTCCTCTGAGGATTTATCTTCTAAATACTTAAACTTGTAAGGTAAATTCTCCTTAGAACAGTCGCACAATTATGTATTAAAACAGATAGTTTTAAGCGCATTTTTTATGAAAAAGAAATAATTTAACTATGAAATCTATTTGAAATTTTCAGAAATTATCTGACTTTAAATAATAATAATTTATTAAAAAGATATATATATTAAGTACACATCTACATCTGATTTTCCAGATCGTTCTATATTACAAGTGCGCCCATGGAAAGGAACGAATTTGAAGCAGAATGTTCTGAGTGACATTATCTGTGGGAACACGGGCCACATGTATAAACCTTCAATTAAATTGTACTTGGAAAAATGATTAAGACAGGAAGATAATGGTAATATACAGATTATATACTCCAATTTTGCCTTGCGCATTCACATTAAGGTTGAGTAACTCACCTAATATGAGGCCTAAAAAGAGTACTTCAGCCCGTGGCCCGCTGAAGGCATTTTAGTGTCTTCGCATTTGAGGCAATTTCATGAAAAATTGCTTCAATTTTTTGTTGTAAAAACTCTCTTTTTTCTCTTATTATTAATATTTAAAACATTTAATTGATATGTTTGATATCAAATTAAAATTTTCAGAAATTGATAAATGCTTTAAAAATCTACTGTATTTTATTATTATTATTATTTTTTAAACTGACTATATATAAAACTTAAGAAATTTCTTGAAATAAACGGTGTTTTCATCTTTAACAGGTTGTCAATCTGTCGTCCATACTTTATCAAAGGTGACCTTGGTCAAGGCTCTTTAAAAAAGGGGGAGAGAGAATAGATAAATAGAAGTATATTTTTCATTAAAAGTTGCATTTAGGTGTCAAAAGTACGAGTGGTAGTAAACATCATGTTTTTTGGTTATCTTAATTAGATATTGTACAGTTGATTTTAAGCTACATTATCTGCCCTTATCCTACTTTTTGAAGTTCAGAATTCTTTGAATAAGGTTACAATGTTAATCCTTGATAACAAAAAGGAAATGTTGAACGAAAAGTGTGATTCTTTAAGAAAAAGTTATCACAATTTTATTTTTGTTGAACATAAGGGTAAGGAAGTTTTGTTTGATTTGCAACGAGAATTAGCTGCAACGAAAGAGTACAACAATTAAAGACACTATAATACCAAAAGCAGTGGGGAATATTCTGCATAAGAAGGACATTTTCGAAGTAAATTAAAAACAAAACAATATTGTCAGCATCCTTTTTTCACCAGAGTGAATAAAGAATCTGAAAATACAGTAGAACCTGTTTTCGTGCGGTCTTTTACCTTATGCGATTTGCTTTGTGCGATTTTATTTTTGTGCGATTTTTTATGTGCGATCTTTTTTTGTTCATGCAGTATATATGAATTCCAATGATTTGGCTCCACTGTAATGTTTTCTATCTTTTTACCAGAGGTGTAACAGAGATAGTTAGAACCCCTCTGAAAGTCAGGTTTTGCCTTTAATATTTTATAAATTGGGTAAAAACGTATATAGCGTTAGTCAAGCCTTGGATCCCTGGGGTCCTGTCCCCTCCCGCGACACAGAATTCAATGGCTTTGGTTCCCCTGTAATGTTTTCTACCTATTTACCAATGATGTACCGGAGAATGTTAGGACCCAACTCCCCGAAAGTCAGGTTTTCCCTTTAATATTTTATAAATCGTGTAAATACATATTCAGCTTAGGTCAGGCCTTGGGCCCCTAGAGTCCTGCACCCTGTGATATATATGCGGAGGTGTACGCTACGCTATTGAAATGTTGGCACTTCAAGATGCTCTGTTCCTTTGTTATAAACAGTCTCCCAACAATGCGCATTCAGTTGCTTTCTTTAAACGCTCCAGCAGCCCGCGCTTGATTGAAGACGAAACTTTCAATAACAGTGACATTATGAATAATTTGATAGATTATGGAGGCTGACAAGGGAGAACTGGATTCTTTGAGAGAGGATAAAAATATGCAGGGATACAGCTTTCCAACAAATTGAAAAGCATTTTCTTAAAATAGATATCAATTAAGAAATGAGTATAAAATTCCAAAAAGGCTTCAATCATGTATATCTGGTTATTTAACAGTTAAAAGCAACTGACCACCCGACCTTCAACCAAAAACTTATCTCATACTTTATGTTGCTAAAAAATAAATCAATTGAAGTTGGAACTTCGAGCGACGTAAGCGATTTTGAAATTATTCATTACATGGCTTTTGATAACGATGAGTAGCAATGAATTATGTATGTGCATTTTGAAAATTTATCCGTGTATACAATGAGAAACTATATGTTTTTAAAATGTTTCCATGTGTAATATTTAATTATTTATTTTGTTATGGACGTACTCTTACATAAATTTCGTAAATAATTGGCATATTTTATAAATGTGACTTTTTTATGCTGTCCCTAGTCACCGCATAAAAAAGTTGTTTGTCGTATTTCCACGAATTAGATTGTTATGCGTAAGAATTTATGAAATTTTAGAATATTTTTTTTTCTGCGTTTATTTTTTTGTGCTCCCTATCTGCCATACAAAAACAGGTTCAAATGTACAATGTTCACATTTTGCCGATCACAGGCTCCAGCCTTATTTTATTAGATTGTCTAGCATGATCATAGCGAGGAGAGTGGAGTATTTCGCAACAGATATATTCATTAGATTAAAACAGATTTTATTTTATAGCGATGTTTGAATCAACAACTGTTGCAGATACTGCCCAAGTATTAATTTTAATTTGGAACGCTGATATAGACTTAACACAATTACAGATAAATTACCTAGTATGGTGGTAATTAAAAGTATAACACGAGGAACATATTTATATTCGAATCTGACACACACTTTGGATAAATGCGATTTAGACTTAAACGAAATATCTGCTATAACCACAGAAGATGCTAGAGAGAAAGTATGATGATCCACATTACTCAAATCCGATATGAAGGCTAGTGGAAACAATACTATGATGACTTCCCACTGTAACATCCATCGAAAAAATTTGTACAAGAAATTCTTCTCAATTTTTGAACATTTGATGATTGTAGTTCTAAAAATGGTTAATTTCTCTCGGTCTTTGTAAGGGACTTAATCACAAGCAATTTGAACATTTCTTAAGTGTTTTGAAAGCTCAACATGGGAAAATGCTGTTTATTACGCCATAGTACATTGGTGGAACCTAGGAGAGATATTCTTTTGCCTGTTTATTTTGAAGAGCGGAATCTAAAAATTCATAGAATTTAAAGGAAATCTTTTCACGAGTTTAATGAAAAGTACTGATTGCGAGACTTTATATTTCTCGTCACTATTACATTTCATCTCAATGATTTATACTGTCGCTTACAGGGAAAAGATCTAACTGTTCATAATCTTTATTACTCTGTAAAAGATTTTAGAGAAAAAATCAAGCCAATGGGAAAGTCAGTGGCTAAGTAAGAATTCTATTTATTTTTAAAAATTTATTAAGTATGGGAAGAACTCTTAAACTGGGAATTTAAATGATTATGCCTAGTGCATTTCAAATTTTAAAGAGGAAACCAAAAGCAGATTTTCCAATTTTCCAGGCAATGCAGCTTCTATAAGAATGTTCTCTTCACTATTTTCATAATGTTTTAGGTTCTCAATCTGAGCTTCAATTAGAATTTGTAGATTTACAGTGTGACTCTGCAGTAAAATGCAAGATTCTTGAAAATCAAATTTCAAAATGAGACTTCTTTAAATTAATTAAAATCTCTCTCCAATAATGTAATTTTTTAAATTAATTTTATATCATCGCGTTTTATACAATAACCTTCCTTTTTTCATAATTAATAAAATACAAAATATTTTAATTCGACGACTATTTAACTTGTTTGAAACCAATTTATATAAACAAAATTTTACATCGCTCTTCCCCTATAATGACTTAAAGTCTTGTGGCGGATATTTGCAATTTATTGATGTGGCCTCGGGTGTGAAAGTTTGAAAATTCCTCGCCTAAGAGAAAATTTTACCCAGTATAGGATGTCGCCCCTACTTGGTGCCCTATCTTTAATCAAAATAAAGAAGCATTTATAATTCAGCATTACAAGTCACTAATATGTAACGTTTCACGTCTCTATGACAATACCACTGCAGATGGAGTAACTGATATCCCGTTCGAAATGAGGTACAATATACTAAGCTCTAATGATAGATTCTTTTCTGCACGGTTCTAGAAACCATTTGTAGGCAAATAGGAATATACATTGTTGATTGTAAAGAAGAAGAAGTCATATTAAGATAAATGAGCAGTTAGCACGCGATTGTCTTTCTAACTGCTTCGGCACGAATTGCGCATTAATTTATATAACAGCCAATAGCTCTCAATTGGACATGTATAGGGGACCAGACTCGTCTGGATATTCTTAATCTTCTAGATCTGATTTAATCTTATAATCATGTATATTTTTAGAGGGTATCAACCCATATGAAAACTGTTGGTAATGAGAAAGCCGATTTTTTGGTGAAGACTGCGGCTAAGTAAGGGTGAACCTTACTGGGTCTTTTACGTTCATAGAACTATCGTCCTTTAAGACGCTTGGACTCAATCAACTTGGAAGAACTCCATATTCTGGTCCTTGGTACTTCAAAAGAAATCCAGGAGGTTCATTCAGACTTATGTGGGGGAAATATCAGAATGCCTTCTCACGCTTCATGTTAGGCCATTTAAATTCTTTCACTTTTCGTCAGGGTGAGAAAATATATCCGGAGTACCACTGGTGTTATTTCGAGAGTGTCGCTTCTGCGTATATCTTGATTTGTTTAGATTTTAAAAAGGACGAGGTTCTGCTGAACCATCTGCTGTTATTATAATCTCTATATTTTTGGATTCGTGGAGAATGTCTAGCATTGCAAGACAATCTGGGATTAGAGACAAATACTAAACATTGATATATCAACACTTATACTCTCAAACTCAATATAATTTAAAATATTTCTTTTTCCATATCTACCTAGTATTATGCTTATTTAGTACTTCTACGTCGACATCTGATCTACTTAGCCATGAAATGTCCATTATACTTCGGTATAACAAGCTAATATTTTTTTTTACTGCAATGCAACTGCTGTGTAAGCAATTATGCGCAATCGTAATAAATTTGCTTACTTGAATTTCACTTATTGTTCCGCAAAAAGCTAATTTAATATTCTATGAGTTATATGTAGAGCAAACTATCTTTTGAAATTTAAATCATGTATATATACATTAAAACCATATTTCTATGTTTTTATGTCGTGACATATATTGGCATAAATTCTAAATGCATGTACTATAGTTTTTTAATGATAATACAAATCAATAAAATTGGTATTTTTTTAAATTAGATTTGATTTCTTGACCAAAAAAACAGCTATATATTAGCCCAAATTTAATATCCTATTTACAACCAAAACGCGATTAGTTGCAACAATTAAAAGTAAATTTTTCTTTTTAAATAAAATCTTTGTCCCTTTTAAAAAAATTTATATTTTTAAAAATTTAAAAAAAATCAAAAACCCCACGGATATTTTATTTTGAAATAAATTAGAGAATGGTTATGACATTAACTTGTCATTTCTATTCCGAAATTTTGCGAACTTTCAGCTGAAATTAAATAATTTTTATTTATAGACACTATTTCTTCTATTTTATGAAAAAAACTCTATAAATAAAGACAGTAAAGAAATGTGCCTTTTAGTCATTTCCGTTAAAAATATAAAGCCTGTTTCCTGTTTACCCAAAGGTAATACGTTGAAACTCAATAGCTAACACAATTGAAATATGTCAACACGATTTAAATCCATCTTTCTTCTATATTTTGCCATCAAGGATCTATTTCAAGAATACCACAGAGAGTATGGCGTTAAGCACTCCAAATGTATTTTACGTTTCTATTTCAAATATGAAATATAAGAAACAGTGTTGTTTTACAAGCTTAATCCAAAACTGCTATATGTAACCCGTTTCAAAAATGGAAGTAAAATGCGCTTAAATCAAATATTATTTCTTATTTTAAAAGTGGTGTGTACTTGAACATTTTTTCTGTAAAAAATAACATTTTATCCAATAATTTTTTTGTTGCTTGATATAAAAAAAAAAAAATCCCGTTAGAATGTTGGGCATTGTATGCAATACTTCATCTAGTTTTAAAAATAAATATTTTTTTTTAAGTTGTCAATTTTTTTATTTATTTTTTGTTTTTGTTTCAGGTGCATACTTTTACGACATTTTTATATAACTTTTGGAATTGAATCTTTTATTTCTAATTATAGTACCACAGAAATATAGTGTTTCTTAAAGAAGTTAGAAATGAACTCTATGGACATAAGACATATACTTCATGAGGATATTTTACCTAAAAATATTTCTTTTAAAAACGAGTATTGTTATATCCTAAATATCACAATGTTTCCTAAATATAATTAAATTGATGATGCTTAAATTTAAAAAGGAATTGAATGTTGAAATATTTAATTTGGTAGAGTGCCACAATTATTTCCAAAGTTTTCATGAAGATACGACATCATTTAGTTGAGAAAAAAATGTTCTTAATTAAAGAGATCCATTGATATTATTCCATGGCATTTAAATTGTTAAAAATTCCTCAGCTTATTAGAAAGCTGTTTTCGTAAAAATTTAGTTTCATTGATTTTTTTTGTTCCTAAATGTGTGTGTCATTTTTTAAACAGAATTTTCATAAAGGAAAATGAGGGCCCCAGTTTAAGTTTTTCGAGAATAAGAAAAAAGGGGCATGCAGTTTTTTTGTTATTGTTTACTGTGAAACATTTTTTTATACCATGATTAATTTAAAATTTATGGATTTAATATAAGCAATCATTATTGTTTCTGTTTGGAATACTTAGTGTGAGGGGAATGACAAAATGAACAAGAAAGCAAACAAACCATTTATTATTATTTTTTTTTTACTTAATACATCATACCAATGTAATTTCAATGTTTCAATTTAAAATCAAAAGAACCTAAATGAACTTATATGCTAGAAAAAAATTGTGCAAAAAGTAAACAAAGCATATTTTAAAACCTTTTTGTATATTAAAAAAAATCGTGAATATTTTATTGAAAAAAAATGAATACTTATTTTTAGTTAATGTACACACATTCGTGCTGAGATACTTTTGAAGATAAAATATGAATCAACATATACGCATAAAAAGGGTATAAAGGTAGAGAAAACAAATTATTTGATTTCAAGAATGTTTATGTGGCATGTAAATGATCTCTAGAGTATCTGTTTGGCTTGGGTGTTCTTGGCAATATAAAATCCTAGTATAGGTTCGCATAAACAGAGCTCAGGTGTTTTTCTTTGTGGAGGAAACTGTGTGTCAAAATTACTTGCAGCGATTGGTATCCGTTATATGGTGCCGCACTAAAAAGAGATACCAGTTTCCTGGGAATGCACTAGGTCTGCAATGGTAAAACACCAATCCACAGCCCTGAGAAATAAACAAAATATTTATTCTAAAGAGTTTTTTTTTCCGAACTTTTTGTGATTAAAAAATTTTTAAAAAGGAATTAGAATCATATTTTTTTTTTAAATGATTCCAAATGCATGTGAACACCATAAAATTTATACACATTTCGGTATCTATTTTTCATTTAAAAAGTTCAAAACATAGAACTAAAGTTAATGGTTTCCATGCCCTATTTAAGATTTCTTTTTTTAAAACATTTTTTAGTGGGGGAAATATGGGGAGGAAAGCGGCCAATTTGTGTGTGCATTATTATTATTATGATTATTTTGTAAAATTAGAAACAATCTGTAATTTATAATTAAATTTGAGTTCAGATATTTCTTGTAAATGTTTCTTTAGATAATAATGTTTGCACTTGAATAGTTTATTATACCTGAAGTTTCATGAAAAATTTTATTTCATTTGCCACGATAAAAACCAATTAATACGACAATATTGTGAAAGAAATATGAAGCATACATAGAGCACGATTAAAAAATACAAACTAAAATTTAGTACATTTGGATGGAACTAATTATTACAGCAAAAATATATTCGTAGCAACCATATTTCTTTTATCCCCTGGTTATACATCAGGTGGATGTTGTTGTTGTGTCGAAGGAAAGGAATGAAAGTTGCCAAAACCTAAATAGGGAAAAAGAAGCAGATTAAACTAAAATTTTTTATGGTTTAAAAACTTTAAATTGACCCAAATTGAAACCCCCCAAGCAATACACCATTTAGTGGATATTTCTTTTTCAGTTCCTAAATGTATTTCATGTATATTCCAAATCTCATAGTCTGATTCAATGCGCACATTTATTTTTACTGTCAATCGCTGTTGCCGAAAAAGTTAAAATATTGTTTCCTTGTATGTTCTTGTGAAATCAGGAAGTGATTAATAAGTCTTGAATGCACTTGTTTTTAAATATTTGCTGTAAACGCGAAATAATAGTTAGAATGGAATGTGAGCATTTTAAGGCGTAAAAGAAATGGCCAATGCTTGATGGCTACCTTAAATCTCAGACATCAGTTAAACATAAAATGGTACGTGAAAGAAGTCCAACAGTCCATTCCATCGTAGCAATAAAACAAAAAAGAATTTTAAATAGCTTTAATGCTCTTTCCGTATGTTACTGCTGCAAAAAATGACTTATATTTGTTTTTTATGTATACGGCATCCATTGGTTTTTCGTAAGCATCACATTTAAATCATATGTACCCATTTATGGGAATGATTTTTTTAAAATAAATTATAGTTTAAAAAAAAAACCTGCTTTTATAGTGAATCAACTAAAAAGTAAAAAAAAAAAAATAATTCTTAATGTAAGAATTATTTGTCAACAATAAATTAATGTCATTGGGATAAAAGCACGAGGTGCTCTATATTAATTGTTATAATTTCTTACTTGTTCTCTATTCCAAAATGCTGAGTTAGTGTGAAAATGTAGTACAAAGCATCCCGCGCTGTTACCACAATGACATTACTTTTTTCGTTAATCATTTTATTCTTATATTAGGAATTATTTTTTTTTTTACTTTTTAGTTCGATTCACTATAAAAGCGTATTTTTTAGTTTTCTTTTTTTTAAAACTGTAATTTATTTTAAATTTTTTAGTCCGATCTACAATAAAAGCATGTTTTTTAGTTCTTAAAACTATTATTTATCCTTTGTTGAATTTATCCTTGAGTTTGATATTTGGAACCAGAATTATGTGGTGGGTGGTATTATACTTTTAAATGAATATTAATTAATGGGTCTAAATGGTATTTATTGTATCCATTTACGGGAACTCGGATGAGTCCCATATCGTTATATTTCAAAAATTAAGTCTCTATTGAAACAAGTCTAACTAATAAAAGTGTGTTATGAAGAAATAGTAAATGTCAATCGTATTATATCACCTTTTAAACGTATTGCTAATAATGATTATTCGTATCATAACTTCTAAACATATTGTTTTATCAAAATAAAAAAAATATTTAGCAGTTGGAACGTAAATGTATCACCTTTTAAACGTATTGCTATAATGTTAATTCGTATCATCACTTCTAAACTTATTGCTTAATAAAAAAAATATTTACCAATTAAAATAATTTAATTATTATTTACATGCACGATTTTTTTTCCTTTCTCACACAAAGGAACACTTTTTTTTTTTGTTTTATTTGTATTAATAGCTTTTTAATTTTTAAGGTTGCACCTTTTTAAGGGGTAGGGTCTTTTAGTCGCTATATTTGGAATTAGTTGCCAAATTTGGAAATGGAGTATGGAATTAGTCGCCAAATTTGGAAATTGGTATTTGCAATTAGTCGCCAAATCTAGAAATCCTTAAAATCCTTATTTTTGACGATCTTGATCAGGATAATGGAACAAAATTTTAAAATTATTGTATTGTCATCATTATTGTATTGCAAAATTTTGAATAAATCTGACCTTTTAAAATGGGTAAAAGTGGAGTCCAAAAGCGTGTTAATTAAAAGCATTTCTATACTTAAGTATGAAATATTTATTCAAAACTTTTTTTTTTTGTAATATCAACCATTAATCAAATATGCAGCAGAGATCAAAGTCCAAATGCCATGCTCGTATTTCACTGTTTTGTCAGGATAAATAAGCATTCTAATTTGTATGGATTCTGTCCAAGCAACATTTTTTTTTTCCTTTTAGTAATTTAAGTTATTCAATAATATAATATCAGAGTTATTTTTCTTTATAAAAATTTTTTAAATGGTATAATTCTCTACTTAACATTTTATGAGTACTTTTTTATCCATTTTTTTAATCTTAAAAAGTTTCTTCCATTATTTGCTATTATTACATAAATGTGTGCAATATGTGATTCTGTGAATGCTGAATCTAAATTTTGAAGATACTCTATTTGATTACAAATTTATAGAAATTCACATTATTTCTACGGCTATCATAATAGTTTAAGAGGTTTAGATTTTCTCCATTATACCATAATGGATTTAACCCATAATCGCGACTAATAACATTATAATGGTTTATCCAACTTGTTTTGTAGAATAGTAAGAATTTCAAGCTAAATGTCCTTGTAAACTATTTACAAAGTTTACAAAATAATTTTAATTACCTAAAAATGTAAAAACAAAATATTTCATAACCGAGATTTTATGGTTTAATTTCTAATGACCATCCAACTTAAAAGCAAACTCGTGAAATAAAATTGAATGCTAAATGGAATTGTAAGGACTTGAACATACATAAATTCAAACATAATGTTTCAACTTAGAGAACTTTTGAGGATTTTAGTTGTACATGTTGTTGTTTTTTGTTTCCCCCTCTTCGGAAAAGGCCCAAGATGAGGCCTAATTCATCGACAAATAATAAGTGACGCATGCCGTTAGCCGTAGCTTTCAGCACCATACAGGAGACAATACGTTTTGGCTCTTTTCCACTCCAATTTTAAGGGAGGACTCCTGGGGTGTTCAGGAGCCTCCCAAATCTCTCTTACATATACGTAGAATATTTAAACACTAAATATAGTTTGAAAAAAAACATACTAATCAATAAAACTAACCAATTTCCTACATCAATACTTTCAAAGTTTCACCTAATGGCATTCGTTCCAGATTGTTTGTAAAAATATCTTTGTAACTTTGTTGTTTTACAATGAGGGCTACTGTGTGCATGATATCATTTTGCATTCAAAAAAGACGTAAACCTTATATATAATCAAAAAAAAAAACTAAACAGTCTATCATTAAGATGATGAAAAACACGTAAAAGCATTTATCTCAAAGAAATGACTCACAAATTACCAAAGCTACAAAACGTCACTAATGTAGCCGTAAGTTAGTAATAGCGGCAATAAATTATACTTTACTCTGTCTTTTTGAAAAACCCGTCTAGATAAAAATTATTCGTGTAACATGAAATTTGAAAAGAGAAACTAATCCATATTTGTTGTAAATTAAAACACAGGACTCCAAGTAAATTTAATTTAAAAAGAAATATATAAATTTCAAAAGAAAGATAATTTTTACATTCCATTTGTAAGAATAATTTTCAAGCACAAAACCTTTGTGTTGTACTTACCAGATAATTGTTAAAATAAGAGAATCGTATATTTTTTTAACAATGTACCAGTTTTATTTCTTATCTCGTAGTTATTGGAATAATGTGTGGTTAAAGGGCACTAAGAGTTGCTTTCAATATTTATTTGTGTTCTCCTGTGTGCATTCTCTAACTTAATATATACATAGTGAATGCTTATTGAGTGTGCCCTGTAATTTGAAGCTTTCATACAAACGCTTCTGAGAATATAAAATTATGTAAAAAAAAAAAGTATTTGAGATTATACATGAAATTATCTTTCTTTTCAACACTTTCACATTCGTCTCATATAAGTATATTTGTCATGTCCATAATGATATCCATGTGAATCTAAGGTATCAGACTACGATCGGAACCGTGATTTTAAAAAAACCCATAAATCGATAATTCTCGTGATATTTAGTGTCACTTAGATTAGAATTCATGTGTAAAATTGTTTTAAGGACATTCTGACAAAAAAAAATTATTTAAATACAATACTTCGGCGAAAAATTAACTTAGAATAACCTTTATTCAAAATGTCCTCCTTTTGAGAAAAATGCTTCTATTATAATAATAATTTGCCTGTATATAGCTCAGACCTCCGTACAGAGGCTCAACTATGAATTTTGAAAAATTCAAATTATTTTCAGAGTTACAACCATTTAAAACACGAGCGTTTTTTTTCTTAAAATTTATCTCCTCTGTTGTCGTAAAACCTTGATAAATCCACTTCTAAGGTGTATATTTCAAAAATTCTAGTTGAGCCTCTGTACAGAGGTCTGAGTTATATAGAGGCAACATATTATTATAATAAAAGCTTTTTTCACAAAAGAAGAATATTTTGAAAATGGGTCATTCTATGTTCATTTTTTGTCAAAATATTGTACATTACTAATTTTTTATTGCAATACTATTCTTAAAACAATTTTATATACTTTTTCTATTCTAAGTGACACTAAATATCATAAATATTATTTATTTACACGCTTTCGAAAACTCACGGTTCCGAACGTAGTCGGATACCTTAAATCATTTTAAAATTGTATAATTGTTTGCATAAGAAAATCTACAATTTCCGCAGTATACTGCTCAAACAGAAAAATTCAATTCTTTTATATATTTTCACAATTCTAAGATTGTTTTTAACATAATAATAATATAATAATATCAGACAAGAGATACATTTTATTCGATTGCATCCAATCGAAACATACTATGTATAAAAATGAAATATATAAACCACGCCATACAAAAAATAGAAATCAATAAATTATATCATGCATAAAAATGGAAGTATGTAAACCACATGATATGTAAAAACGGAAATAAATTGCTATTTTAAGATAGTATGCACTTTGAATAACGTGTGTTCTTGATAGAAGACATTACGATATATTGGTATACGTATATAATATTCTATTCTTATGATGTACTTTGGTATTCTTTTGTGTAGTATGTCTCCTTGTGAGTGTAGTCTTACTTGAAGAGAAAAATACTGAATTAAATTTACTTGAAATTTTACGTCTAAATAGGTTACATATGCGATACTGAAACATACTGAAATTTTTTCTAATAATAAGCGAAACAGATATTATTGTAAAAAAGGGTATTTTGCGTATTTTAAATTCGCTTAAGTGACAAATGGTACAAAGTTTGCAGTCTGTATTAAGAAACACAAAAATAAGTGAAGTAAAGTACTGTAAAGTATTTGTGATAATCTAGAATAAAAATAAATCAAACTCTGGATCTATCAGACACGTCAGGCAAAACTTAATTTTTTCTAGCTGTATAAACGATTGAGTAGGACTGTCGAGAGTAAAAGAATTTTTCATTTTATTACAATTTTTTTATTTATTTTTCCAGTTGATTAAACTATTTTCCAAAACAAATACATAATTTCAGTATATTTATATGTGTAATAATAAATATTCTAGATTTTTTTTAAACTAAGAGCAATTATTCTTAATAATTTAATTGTTTTGATCTCCGTGAGAAATGACATTCTTCTCACTAGAAGAGGAAGATTGAAAAAAGTTATGTTTTGTATATTTACACGCACTTTTGTTTTTAAAGAAAATCACTGAAGATTACCACCATGTGGTTTATATAACAAATAAAATGCTTATATTTAGGACATACTAAAACCAGAATTATAATAAAACTTTTAAAAGAAAATTTCACTAAATATAAATTTCTTAATATAATTCAATAATGAAATAAAATATTTAAGTAGAATTAGTAGCAAGTTCTTAGATAAAAGTTCTATGTAATGAGTTATAAGTGCAGCAAAACATTATGATTAGAAAAAAAGCTACATTTTGTATCCAAAGAAAATTGCTGAAAAAAGATATTGATAAATTATTCGTAAAATTAGTTTGATTAAAATTTAAGGAAACCTTACCTTTTTTTACATTATAATAATTTTCCAAATCGTGGTCTTCGAAAATTCGAATTTCGTAACTTCATATTTACATTTTTAATCAACAAGACGTTTAATGCTGGTTGTATAATGTTCATCAAATTGCGGTTGCTTAAAACTAAACCGAAACTTATTTCAAAAATTTTAATCAT
The DNA here is from genome assembly GCA_019973955.1 of Trichonephila inaurata madagascariensis. Taxonomy (NCBI): domain Eukaryota; kingdom Metazoa; phylum Arthropoda; class Arachnida; order Araneae; family Nephilidae; genus Trichonephila; species Trichonephila inaurata. The sequence continues at coordinate 61,848 of BMAV01009945.1, forward strand.
TTAAAAGGTATAATTTTAGAATGGTACGTAGAAACTAGATTTTGTGTAAACCATCACACATTTCTTGCAATGACTCAGAATGTGATTCTAAAAATAATTTTTTTCAAATAATCCATCAACATTATGTATAGAACGTAATTAAACTTCCTAATATAAATATTGAAAGATAACTAATAAACCACTTTATAATTCAGATTATTACTTATAAATTTAGGAAATTTATTAGTTTACAATCGTCACAGCTCTAAAGTAATTTTTAAATAATTAGAAAAATATTTCAGAAATGTTGAATGCGTAATATAAACGCAATAAGCAGAGTTTTGTGTGAGTGAAATGTTTTCAATAATCCGAATAAATGTTGAATCTCCAGGTTTTCCTGTAAAGAAAATGAGAAATCATTTCTTTAATCTGAAACGTTTTTGACATTTTTAAAATGAAATAAAGGAGACAGAGAGAGAAGAGCCTTTTATTGTATTAGCACCCATCAAAAAGTACTTCAAAGCATTTGTTGCTTAGAGAATACATGTCATTCTCTTAATATAACAATATTCGGATCGTAAAGCTGACGCGAGAGATTGTATTTTTTCTTCCGATATTTTCTTTTTACCAGAAATATACTTTCTCAAATTTTTTTCTTTAAAATAATAATTTGTTCTTTCTGTCAAAATTATTTACTGAATGTATAGGAAAAATCTACTCGAATTTTATTGCTCCATCCACTTAAGAATTGCAAGCAATACTGCACAAAAGTCAAGAAAAATATGTTTTCACCTAAATATTAATTCATGATACTTTTTAATTGTTTTTATGATTAACTATTGTTTAAAAAACATGAAAGGTAACAGTTAAGAGATAATGATAACATAATGTGTCCAGTCTTTAACATGAAAGAAAATGTAGGAAATCGTATAAATGGATAACATTTATGATGTTTAGTGTCAATTAGATTAGAAAATGTTTATAAAATTGTCTTAAGAATAGTATTGCAATAAAAAGTTATTTAAGTACACAATTTTGAAAAAAAGGAACATAGAATGAAATATTTTCAACATGTTCTCATTTTGTGAAAAATGTTTCTATTATAATAATATTTTGCCCCCTATAAAAGCTCAACCCCAAAAGGGGCTCAACTAAATTTTTTGGGAATATATAACTTAGAAGGGGGTTTATCCATGTTTTTACACGACAGAGGGGAAAAAATTTTAAAAAAAATGCAGAAAATTATTTCAAATGGTTGTAACTCTGAAAATAATAGGGTTTAAAAAACCCCAAGTTGAGATTTTCTGTACGGGGTCTAATTTATATACGGGGAAAAATATTTTATAATTGGCTTTTTTCAAAAAAGGAATCATTTTAAAAAAAGGATTTAAATTTTTTAAGCCAAATATAGCATTTAAATTTTTTTTTTTTTGTCAAAATGTCCCAAAAAAAATTTTATACATGTATTCTAATCTATGTAAACACAAAAATATCAGGGGTTTCATTTATGCCCCTTTTTTAAATTCACGGTTCCGAACGTGGGTCGGATCCCTTTAAAGAAAATAAGAAAAGTGATGGTCAAATGCAGACCAGCGCGCTACATTTAAAGAGTTTTTCCAGCTCATCAAGCCCAAAAAAAAATCGGCCTTAAACCAAGGTTAACTGCTTTAACTTGCAGAATGTGATAAGACTCTTTTTTTGTGAAATTGGGTAAGCACATTTCCATTAATGAGTATAGATCTGCTAAGAATGATTTTTGCCGATACTGAGTTTGAAGGAGGCTCCGGATGAAGGCGTTCGGGGGGTTTTAGATGAAAATTTCCCCGCAAAGGGAACCAAAAAGATTTACAGACATGAAATATGACAAAGACATTTCTTTTGGTGAACAGAGATCCATTTAAAAATGTTAAGTATAAATCGTCTAACGAATGGTGATTGAGGGTAACGTTGGAGATAAACGTTCTTAATTTTCAGCTAGCAGACCTACAAACTTGGAATTTAGCCATAATGCTTTCTTTTGCTGAGTTGAGGTGTGATAAGGATGGATTTTATGGAAATTGAATCCCTACCAGGGTTGTGAAGGATTAAGATGGAGTTATATATAAAAGTTCCCGTTTTTAAACTAATACAATAATAAGCTTAAAATTTGGAAAGCATGTTTATTTATTTAGTAGAGATACTCTATATATTAGTTTTGTGGAAATCGTCTCCTAAGGGGTGTTAAAGGATGTTAGATAAAAGAAATTATGAAAAAAAAAATGGTGATGTTAGATAAAAAAATGTGGATGCATCGATGAAAAAAAGTAAATTTTTGAACTATTAGATCTACAGATTAAAATTGAGTAAGCATGTTCCTCTTTTTGATTAGGCATCCACTAAGAACGGGTTTTATGGAATCCTATTTCCAAGAGGGGTTACGGGGCAAACAGGTAAAAGAAATGTCGTTTTTTGAAATTTTGGAATATTTCCGACGTGAAAATTAATAAGCATGTTTCTCTTGATGAATTAAAATCTACTATACGGGAATTGAATTCCAAGGGAAGAGATTTAGAAATCAGAGATAAAGAATCCTATTTTCTTAACTATTGGACCTACAGATTTGAAATTTAATACACATATTTCTTTTGTTGAATAGAAATCTTTTATGGTAATTGACTTCCAAGGGAAGAGATTTAGAAGTCAGAGATAAAAAAAAAATCTTTTTTTTTTTAAATTTAACTATTAGATTTACACACTTGAAATTTGCCATGTATGTTCCTTTGTTGAGGAGAAATATTTTGAAAATAGATTTTACGAAAATTGCTTATGGGTGGGGTTATGATGCATAAAATATGCAAGGCACTTTAGAAACTCCGGGTGCCTAAATTTTTGTAAAATTTTAAAGGTGAGGTAATAAGAATGATTTTCAATACAATAAAAAGTTTCATTGTATGAGAAAAATAGCAACAACTTAAAAAGATATATTTATTATAATCAAACATTGTCATGAAATACCCAGCAAAACAGGAGGGCATAGTCCAGTATATATGTTTCGTGATGAATAATATTACATATTTTTTATAAAGATTTAAAATGTACTTTACTATTTATATTCTTAAGGAAAAAAATTAATAAAATGCATATTTAAATGCTTGATTACTTATCACAGATTTTGTGTATAATTTGCGCACTCTACTTAACTTTGTATATTCTGCTTATCCTCACGGGGTTTTTTTATCTAAAAAAAATATAAATCTTGAAGTAGAGAAGTATAAAATATATATTCACCACTGGAGATCAAATCTTTTTTTTTAAAATTTTTGGGGGGTAATTTTTCAAATTAATATGTTGCTTATACAAATGCAAAAAAAATGGTATAAGAGAAAATTTTAAAAATTTATTTATACTTACTATACTCTGAGGCATTTCAAAATAAGTAAATAATACAAAGTGTATTTAATAATTCCTGAACTTTTTTCATTGATAATGTCTTAAATTACTAATGTAATATAACGTAACTTATAGAACAAAAATTTTTAGGTGTGTAATTTGAGATTCATGAAAAATTAAAATCTTCCATTAAATAGGAACATAATTTTTCAATTTAAGTATAGCTGAATAATTCTGAAACCAAAAAATATATAAAACCAATAAAAACAACATTTTTTATAGAATTTTCCTTAAATATTTGAATTTTTCATTCAGATTATTATATTACTATTTTAAATAATTCTCTTTGTAAGAAAAACTAAATAGGTTTAGAAACATAAACTAAGCGACAAACTTCCTACGCTTTATAGCAGTTACTTTTTTAAGCAGAAAAGAAATCATGTTATGATTTCCAGTAGTTTATTTAATCTCAAATATCCTGCTTTCGTTTTTGAATATTTATAATTTTTCAAATCATACGTTTTCTTAATTAACTCAGGAAATAAATGATCAGTTTCTGTTGAGAATGAAAACATAAAATAATGTTTTATAATTTAAAAATAGTATATAGTTACAAATTAATGAGGAGAAAATGGAATCAATCAACAAAACATACTAATATTTTCAAGATTATCTGGTACTAATTTGATATCGGAGGCTACGCACGAAACAGCGTTTGTTGTAGAGTGATGTGGTATCCAAGATGGACCCATACCTGAAATAAATAATCAACAAAATAATTTTAATGAATTTCTTTTTCCTCGCGAAATTTTTTGAAATATTTTAATAGCCTAGATTTCAATGAAATAAAAAGAATGTAATAAGTAAAAATTTATTTATTTTTGTTGTTGTTGGAAACAACATGAAAAATGATGAATACTAGAATTAAATAAAATGGATTATGAAGAGTTTAGAAAAGTTAGAGAAAGAAGTAAAAAAATAAAATATTGAAAATACATTGTTTCAAAAAAAATGAAATATTTAGAAAAATAGAAATTTCTAATTCCTTATGTTGCAGGGAAATGATTTTCATGTCACATCCATATTTGTCTCATTTTATGACAGCAGAAATCAGAGAAATGTTATAAAGAGAAAAAAGATCATTACTTTTAGAAAATTAATGGACTAAAAGAGAGAATTTGGTTCACCTTTTGATCCTTAATAATTAAAAGCACAACCCTCTTAATCTTAAAAAAAGTATCTTGGTACTGACCAATGATATTAGAAATATCCCACACATATTCGAAAGTAGTACAAAATACAACATGGGATTTAAGAAGTAGCTCGAACAATGAATACAATGAAAAGATAAAAATTTTAAGAAAATCGAATGAAAATCGTCTGAGTTTAATAGGGTCACAGTGAAGAAAAAATAATTAAGAGGTCCAACACATGAATTTTTAAAAAATATCCATTTTCTTTTTTATATTTTTTAGAAGTTCAAATGTTTATGTTTAAAATGAAGTATGATACGAGGAAATACGACAAGTATAAGTTTTTTTATTTTTTATTTTATTTTATTTATTTTTTTTGAATGAAGCTACTCCTTGACGCGCATCAAATGAGCTCTGCTAGGAGCATCTGTGTTTACCTGTGCATGTTTCCTATGAGCGTGAATCCATATGATGTTCAAGTGGAAAAATTAGAGTGCATTAGTTTTATCTCAAAGTGTATGAGTACACGGTATAGTGTTAATAACACCATATGGTCAGTGATTCAAAAATCAATATATGCGGAGTTAAAAACTCTAAAATTAAGCATAAATATGGCTATTGGACAGTTCAATGGGTGTCATGTAGCAAAACTAATGATCTTAAAACATTGTGATATTGAACCAAGTTATAACGGTGTGTCATGCTTCAAAAAATTAGATGTATGTAGTATATGTGTAGCCCAACCACATCTTCTGATCCCAAAAAAGGGCAAAATTGTTAAAAATAATGAAAAAAGAAAATTAAAAGAGTATTTTGTTGGCGTAGATGATAAAGAAAATGCTCCATATGCGGCTGGTAAGTATTAAAAAAGTAAGTGCTCAACAAATTACAAATATTTTCTTTAAAGCATTTTTTCTCAAAATGTAATATTTTCCAATTTATGTACCTTTTTCTCAAAAACTACTTATAATATAATCCTCAAATTTTCAAAAAGCATACTTTTAACTGGTTTGCACATTTTAATGGATTGAATAAGATATGCCAGGTGAACATTTTTAGATAAAGATTTTTTAAACTCAATTTTAGGGAAAAAATTGTACGCTTTTTAAAAAAAATCATAATTATATATATTTTCAACAGAAAGACAAACCCTTCGTTACAGTTTTGTTAATTGTATACTTAACCTACTCTAAAAATTGTTTCCATGACAAGTAAATAGTTTCTAAGAAAAATGTACATAAACTTACGCAATTTAACTTGGGTTCCTACGGATGTGCCGGACCCCCTTAAAATTAACTGTAATATACGTCATTTCCATGACTACCACATTACTCACGATAAAACAAGCAAATAAACCATATTGTAATGTTATCGCCCATCTTGGCGAACATTAAAACAACTTGGCTCTTAGCGTACAGATATCAAATTGGTTCCGATTATATTTCTCTTGCAATTGCATTCACGTATAAATTCAAATTATTTGAAAAAAATACAAATATTTTTATGCTGATAAAAGTAAATACAAACTTTAAATTCTAACTTTGGATTAATTTAATAAATATTATTTACTATACGCTATACATGTTGACTTTATTTAAAGTATAATCTGCAATAAATGTTAACCCTAAGACTTTATGTATGAGACACTATTCACAATTTGACGGCGAAATATATTTTTATTTTTTTCGGATTCATTTCAAATTGATTATACAAATTTACTTCTGCCTTGCATACTCACAGAAAATTTACATCCATATCCAATCAATTATTTTATAGAGTTAACTTTATGCCTCATATACTCAATTGATAGTCTTCAAAATTTTATTAAATATGTTCTACTCCGAATGTAATAATATATTTAAAAATTTTATTCTAGATATTATTATTTGAATCCTAGGTTACATTTTCTTCCTTATTATCTAAGAAAGTGTACTTTAGTTATTAGAATAATCATAAGAAGTTATGTTTATTTTCTTTAATGTATTGTTAGAGCTGGCAACGGTCAATGCTGAGCGTGACTAGTCTTTATAATCCTGTAAGGTTATAATACAAGACTAAATGAATGAAAGTATATTATTTCTCTCCTTAATAAGGAACTAAATCAGAAATCAAGCACAAAACCGCAATCTGTTCAGGTGAAAGCAATCATAGAAATAATGTACTAAGACGTATTGTATGATCAAACTGATCATGTACAAAATGAACGTTGCTCTTTTATAAACGATAGGCAGATAAAACAAATATCTAGGATATCTTTGTTCAAATGCACTATATATCAATGATAATAGATGTCATCCCTTCCCAAAAGGTAACGGTAGCCATTATTTTTCTACAAAAAAAATTATATTGAGATCTACTGTAATGTATGTTTATCCAATTTATTAATTTTATTATAATGGTTATTAAAATATCGTGTATATATATATATATTAATGTTCTATAACAAAATTATATCTAAATGCCAAAAATTATTTCACTTATATTAGATTTCCGTGGATGTGATTGCAAATGATTAAAATTAATTTTCTGTCAGTTGTGAAAAAAATCCTTTCATACATAAAAAAAATTGGGCATTTACACATATTATATTGTCGACCAATTTCTTCAAATAAAAAGACGTTCCGAAATTCTTAACTATGTAGCCTATTGTAGAAAAAAGTATAGTTCATGATTTAAAACAATAATAATTACGATGACAGCGTTTGGTAACTTCTTCCTATTTGGAGAAATTGCTTGACGGTTTTATACATAAGTACCAAATTTGGTGTATTGGTTCTTTATATAGCTTAACACCAATCCTTCAAACAATGTAGTATATTAAATATCTTTCTTCCAGGTATTTGATACGAATATATTTCTACCATTATTTTCATTGATTATTTTATTTATTGGATGGATATTTCATAAATAATCCTAGTTACAGGTTGCATGACAGAAAAATGAAAAGCAAGACACAAAAAATTCCTCCAAAAACAATTAAAGAGATATGTACAGTTAAAAAACTGATACTAAGGTAAAACCTATAAACGTAACACAAGAACAACACATTACAAAGATTAAACCTCATTAAGGATTAAATTTAATACATATTAAAGTTCAAAACCCGTAAAACTTTACATTTAAAAACATTAAAATGCATATTAAAATGTCAAGATATACAGTTAACCTGTTAAACGTTTTATAGACCTCATACCGTGAGAAATTATGTATATAATTGTATCTCAATCAGGAATCGTTTATCAAATTTCTTGCTTGTACCAAAAAATTAATAGCTTAAACTGTCTACGTAATCAGTCATATTATTGTTTACTTTATTTAAAAATAGCTAGAAAGATCTCGTCATGATTTCAAACTCGTAATATGAAAAACTTTGAGTAAATTAGAGGAGGATAAAACCTGTGGATATAAAAGTGTTTCTTTTTTCTATGAAACAATTAACCTGTGAACCTGTATCACAATTTTTCAAGAATTGCGAATTTACTTTTGTAACAATAATCCCAAATCAGGCTGAAGTGCTCGAGATTTAAGCGGACAACAGTGAAATGCAGAGCTATCAGAGCAAGCTCAATAGAAAATGCTCTCTCTCTCCATATATATATATATATATATATATATATCTGTTTAAAATCAATATGTTGTTTAAAATTAAAATTTTTGTTAAAAATAACTCAGAGATCAATGAAAAAGTTCAAAGGAAATAAGGATATATTAGCGATTAGATAGGAATAAAATATAACGGTCTAAGATATCCGAGTGTATCCAAAAACTTTCATAGCATTTAAAAGTAACATGCAATCCGTGCTGGAGTCAAACAGATCATTTAGCTCCAATATGATTTTTCTTAGCCAGTCTGGTAATACTTATGTCCAATATAAATTTCTTAGTTAAAATTTAGTGAAGGTACTTGAGTGTTTTGTTAAGTAATAAAGAGAGAAATATTGATTTTATTATAAACAGAAAATTATGGACAATTTCGAAATATGCGATTAAGTATATGAAAATTAAGAATCCATACCTCAAACTAAACCAATTTTAACAGGGGATAAGATGTGTCTTCGATACTAACGTCAGTGATCGTGTGCGTTGACGCGGTCACTCTAATCCTTTTTTTATAATTATTTTTGTTGTACACTATAAAAAACGTACTTCTAATAAATTATTTATTTAAGAAAAATCATACTTACCTACTTTTAAGGACTTTTAAATTTTTCTTTGATATTTTGAGAAACACTCCAATCAAATTGAACAAAAATGTTTCAAATGTGTGTAACTTAGGTGAACGGCACAAATCGCAAACAATTTTCGCTAACATTACAGGAATAATATTTGTAGGCAAAACTTTCAAACTCTGGTCAAGTTATTGTAGTTTTATTGTCCTTAGATTATCACCAAATACATGGACCTTTTCTTGTTTATGTCTATTTGAATGAGTGCTGTGTGTTGTTTAATATTTTTTTCTGGTGGAGTTTCTTAGGCAGCATTTTCCTAACCTTCCGTTTGACTCAAACCTAACATATTTATCACTTTTCTCAAATTTGCTTTCGCCATCATTGTTACTAACCATTACCTAATCAGGTTCTCCCCTTGTTTGATTAATTTCTTTTCTCCAAGTTTCAACTTCGTCCAATTGAGATCGCAGATTATCCATTTATTTTTTATATGTATATATATTTTAATTTGCATGTATAAATTACAAGGAGACGTACAATATAACAATTAAAACAGTTAATTCGTTTAAGGTATCAGACTACGTTCGGAATCGTGATTTTAAAAAAGCGCATAAATGGAATATTTTCATGATATTTAGTGTCACTTATATTGTAATACAAGTATAAAATTGTTTTAAGAACATTATGACAAAATAAAATTATTTAAATACAATATTTTGGCAAAATATTTACTTAGAATAACCTTTTTTTCAAAACGATCTAATTTTATAAAAAAATGATTCTATAATAATAATATTTTGCTTATATAAAGTAAAGACTTCTCCAGAAAGTCTGAACTAGATTTTTTTTTTTTTTATTTTTTAAATTCACATTATTTTCAGTGTTACCATCAATTGAAATAATTATTGGCGTTTTTTATTAAAATATATCCCCTCTGTTGTAATAAAATATGGATTAATCTACTTCCAAGTTATATATTTCAAAAATTCCAGTTCAGCCTCTGTACAGAGGTCTGAAATATATGCAGGCAAAATATTATTATAATAGAAGCATTTTTCATAAAAGAAGATTGTTTTGAAAATGGGTCATTCTATGTTCACTTCTTGTCAAAATATTGTACTTAAATATTTTTTTTGAAATTAATATTCTTAAAACAATTTTTATAATTTTTTTCTAATATAAGTGCCCAAAAATTCATAAATATTATCCATTTGTAAGCTTTTGAAAGGGGTTTCCCCGAATGAAGTCGGATCCCTTTAAAGGGAAAAAATGGCCGTTCTTTAAAAAACTTTTTTCAAAACAAATGAAACCGGGGGGTACATACTCTCTCTAAATACCTTAAGATTGTATGTTAAGGGTTTAAAGCCCCTTTAGAAATGGGGAGAGGGTTCAAGACATTTGGGTCTTGTCCCAAAGTGGGAGGATACTGACAAGGTCAATGGTTACAAACAAACAATTTCCCCAAAATTCAAGATTTTGTGAGCCTGAGGTGATTCTGTGCCCCTCATGACCTTTCTCAGGTTAAATTGCTTTATAAAAAAATGCTGTACTTGGTATGGTACAAATGCAGGAAATTAAATTATAAACCATCAATTATATGGCAAATTTTTTTGAGAATATATCATCACTAACGTAATTTAAGAAGTTTTTCTTTAAATCATTAAGTTTTCCATAACGCATTTTAATTTGTTTTGTAAAAATATCTTATTAAAATATCTGAATAAAATAAAGTAATATTAATGCAAACTTTATATTTCATTAAAAATGAATTAAAATAAGTTTTGTTTTAGAATTTTATTTCTTATATCACAGTTCCTGGGAGGTAAACGTTTCTTACAGTTTCGGAAATTTCTATATGCAATGTCTTTAACTAGGTAATGAATTTGGATGTTTACCATGGTATGAATGTGATTAATATGTTGTTCTGTTGCATCTAACTTAATACCTACACTTTATTTAAATCCTGGACTGTCATACGATTTATGACATTATCATTAAGCTAATTTATAATTCTTAGTTACCAGCGTATTATGTGCTTACAGAAATACTTGGATTATGGAATGCATGCTTATTTTAATTTGCTTTGGACGACTAAGTAGTTATTTCCCTATTGATGAAATATTCATCAGATTCTAGGCTATTCCAATCAAATGCGCCTAGTAATGCATGCATTTGCAGTTACTGGATAAGTGATGATTGATACTGTCCAATTCCATACACTGACTAATTTCTCTCATCTGATGGGGGTATTTGCTATAGAGGAATGGTTTTGTTCCCGATGTGATTCCATTTATCAATGTTCTAGAGGGATATTTTGAGGATATTGATAATAAATGTATTTCAGTATAGCATATGCAGAAATTTGGTACCATACAGGGCTCATGTAGACGTACCTTATATGCAACATGTCATCACTAGTGATGTGCTTTATAAATAGACATTCTCTGATGTAGTAAGAGGAATTGTAGACTATGTTACCATAATGCAATTTCATTGTTTTGGAGTTGCTCAGGAAATATGGTTTACTCATGTGATGATGATGTTTGGAAAAAGTTTTGTCTTGAAACGGCACCCGTAATTTAGTTAAGTTTAAATTTAAAATTATTTACGTTTTTACTAATTATTTGAATTATATATAAATGTAATTGTCACATCAAAAGTGATTTGTTTTTTCTTTATCATTTTTAATATGTGTTTTAGTATGTAGGAAATATAGAACTATCCTTTCTGTCATAGAAGACTTCAAAAGTTTAGTTCAGTTGCTCATTGCTTACAAATTTTAAAATTTTGCTATCATTTATTAGAAAGATAAGACAGTCGAGATGAATTGAATACTTGCTCTATAGCAGATCAACAAATACATACATTGTTTTTAAAAATTTAGTGCATTATATACTTAAATTTAAATATACAAGAAGTCGAAGATTATGTTGGGGGAACTAACTTAGTAGTAGTAGTATATATTTTTTCAAGCAAAAATATTTGAGACGCATCAGTATCATTTTATATTAAACTTTAAGATGAATTATAATGTGGCGGGGAAATATTACACGCGCGCGAAACAAAACCTGAGTTTCTATGGGACTCAATTAATTTTACTAGGAAATTATTACTTTGACTCTATGAACGTATATTTAATGTCTATAAAGTTAATCCAAGACAGTCTTATATAACATGAGTCAGAATTAAAATCCATTGAATAATTTACTACATTATGAAGTTCTTGAACTTTTCAAAATGACAACTGTTGTCTCAAAATATTCATATATACATTGTATACAAAAATTATTAACATTTTTATCAATAAATTATCACTGTTTTCCTTATAACAATACTGCATCTATCTTGCTCAGTAAATTTAAAGGGGTATTACTGTAGAAAAAACCATTGAAACTATTTTAAGAGTCCGCGTATGTTGCATCGTACACAGCATGATGTCTACTCAGGTTTAAAATGTAGACTTTTTCTGATTTCTCTTTTTCTGCTCATCTAATCCATGGAAATCATCGCTACTTACTTAAATTTCATTACAATAGCACGTTTCATTTTTTCTTATAGTCATTTTGATAGATTTAAGTGCTTTAGGAGCTCACGTTTTCTGATAAATCAATGGTACGCCGTTTGTTGACTCCTAAACGCAAGGGAAGGAAGCACACATATGCATTTTTACACTTAGAAATGGCTCCTGACTTGATTTGATTATGCTCAAAAAGTATGGCTAAATATCTTTTAAAGTGTTCTTTATTTACCTTGTAACTGTATAAAATTTGATAGATAATTACTCAAAATTTCCTAAAATCCAAAATGTTAATTTCCTATTGCATTGAAACTTTTATATAATCAAAATACATGTCATTTGTGAGTAGTTTTTATTTGTTTCCGGTCCTTTTTACATTGTGTCTAGTTCACATGATCCTGTAATGAAATTTTACAATTTGGCTAAAATTTATAGGATCATTTTCAGTGAAGCACATTGGTAGCATTCACATTATTAAAACATATTATTGTTTTCATATTTCTAAGGATGTGGAAAACTATGTTCTTAGTTCTTGAGTTTTTAGAAAAATGAATTTTTCGAATGGCTGAATTGAACGTCATTTGAATTGCCACTCTGGCACCAACATAACAATTCTATTTCCAAATTCGAAGCACATTTATTTCAAAACAATCTTCCATTTTGACAAAGTGTCTTAGTAGTTTACTTAAGAATTTAAACCAGAGATAAATTTTCCAATGGAAATGTTCCATGTTTTATTATTATTATTTTTTACTATCAATTTTGGCTCACAATAAAACTTGCGTTACTGCATTTGGCTTAACTTACCACATTACCGTGTATTAACATAATAATTAACCAACACGTTAACCAAGAATACCAAAAAATTTCGCTTATATGTATAAAACATGATTTTAAAATAAATCAAGTGAATACTAAACTACAATTCAATTAACAATTTGTAATATACAGTCTTTTTTTAACTCTAAAACATCTGACCGTAAAATTTTTTTTAAACTAAATTATTGTAAATTTTAAAGGTATTAGTAAAAATAGGTTATTTATAAAAAATTTAAATTTAATGCCCCCTCTGTGTACCTTTAAATAATGCGCAGTCACGTTGTTTACTCGATTTTCTTGGTATTACATTTCATTAAACATTCCTTTTTAGAATACGTTTGTATAAGTTGAATTTGTTTTAAATGCCTTTTGTATCTATAGTACAAGGTCTGTTAAAAATTTTTGGATTTTAAAATTTACCCGCAAAAAAAGGATTCTAAAATATTTGCAAAAGGGATAGTTTAGCGCATATGAATTAATTTTGTCACCTTCATTTTAGTGTACAAGTCATTTCCTGCAAGCAGTGGAATGAGGTGTTGATACATTTTCTCAAAATGACTTTAACCACGGAAAATTACTGCATCTAATGTACTTTAAAAAGTTTGGTGTTTTTTCTTGGGGGAAAAAATTTGGTATTATCCAGCAAATTTTGGAGACGATGCTATGGTGGTCCGAAAAATTAAGTCTTTCTCCGCTTAACGTTGAAGAATAGGGCCCGAATTTGGAATATTTTTTCGGATATAAAAGTACTCCAACATTATTATTATATTAAGGCCTAGATATTCTCTAGAGGTATATTTCATCATACTACTCAATTTTCTCTAATTTAGCCCATTTAAGTGACCACGCTTCGGTGGAGTGTGACCAGAGCTCTGGGAGACTACAAACCACTCGAAATGCAGATGCTGTTAAAAAGGTTTAAAATCTGACATTGAAAGATCATACTGTAACTGCAAAAGAGACTGCTGAACAAGTACGGGTCAGTAAGGTTCTTCAGGTGCAACTCTGTGTGATCACTCACAAAGTGGCTGCGAAATTAGTTCTCAAACTTCTGTAAGTAGAACAGAAAAACTCCATCTTGTCGTCGCACAGGACAATAGAAATGCCAAACCTGGCTTCTTGCGACTTCTGGTTTTGTTCCCGAAAAGGAAAATATCATAGACTTTGGGTCCCCTTTTCCGGGGGAATAATATGGACAGAACATTCGGAAATGTTGCTAAACGAGGGCGCCAAAATTTTGGGTAGTTTTTTTAACTTTTTTTTTATGTCATCTTATTAATATAAAATGCAAATTTTCGGAAAAAAAAAAATTTTACGCTTCTTCAAAATACTAAACAGATCGTTTGCGGAATTGCAAGGAAGTAGCAATAATGTTACTTAGCAAGTCAAAATTTATATCTAAATAATTAAGCTAAGCGGGGAAAAAAGAAGGAAAGGGCCCCCATTGCCCCAAATGGGGGCATTTCACTAGAAATGTTACACCTACATGTTAGATAGATATATGTATTTCAATACATAACAATTAACCCTTTATATAACTCCGTTTAGATTACTATAGTGAGATAAAACCTTCAACAAGTTGACTTCAACTATATATAAGAAAAACTTATTTTTTTCAAAGTATTTATGTTCTTTGTCCATTGAGAGAGTGACAACTCTCCTGAAATTTAATTTTAAGAGTATTTTAACCCCCAAAATTGGTAAAACTAATGTTTTTCAAGGCTTAATTAGAGTACTCTTCAAAAACATATATTGGGATTTATCATTTTTTTTAACAATAAATGTATCTATGCCTTATTTTTGTTTATTATAAAATGTGCAATGTCATATTGTTATATATGGTTTGGTGTTTAAAGTTATTATATATACATATTTATATATATATATATATAGTTTTTATAATGCACTAAGCAATTTTTACAAAATACTAAGTGAAGTGTGGGTTTTTTTTTTTCCCATGGAAATTGCTAGTTTTAAAGAAAACCCTGAAACTCTCAATGGTATGAAAATAAAATACAAAATTACATAGAAATGATGAATATAATACATGAGACTATACCATGGTTTTGCTGACCTTTCGTATCATGAAGCTATTACAAAGACTTTTAGTGTATTGAAAAATATTTATAAGTAAAAATAATATATGGCCCCAAAAAAAAAAAAATATTATAAGGGGTTTTTTTATTAAATATTAACAAAAAATTATTTTGTTTAATGCCGGTGCATTTTTCATGAAACTCTCAAAAAAAATGTTTATTTTATTGAATAAATAGTATCTACCTTCATAAATCAATTTTCAGAATAAATGACGATTTTTTACAAAATACCGGGAAAATTTTATAAATAAAAAAACATAACTTTAATTTTCACATTAAAAAAAATAATTTTTTTCTGTTTCAAAAAATTCTTTTTTTCAGTCATCAAATATTTGTCTTTTTAGTTTAAGTGTATGTTTAAATATTATTTATTTA
The DNA here is from genome assembly GCA_019973955.1 of Trichonephila inaurata madagascariensis. Classification (NCBI taxonomy): domain Eukaryota; kingdom Metazoa; phylum Arthropoda; class Arachnida; order Araneae; family Nephilidae; genus Trichonephila; species Trichonephila inaurata. The sequence goes on from BMAV01009945.1 coordinate 77,365, forward strand.
CAATTTTGCTTTTTAAAATATAAAAAACTCCGTTACACACATACATTATAAATAGTGAATGATATTTACTCAAGTTCCCAATGTACTCTTTGTTTATTTTTAAAATAAGTCTTGATGTATACATTTTTCAACAAAGTAATTGGCTTAACTCAAGTAAAATAGCACACAAACAATATTCTAACTAAAAATTAATTATAACTAATTTTTGTATTTCTAAAAAAATATAAAAATATTAGTTGTTAACAATTTTCTTAGCACGGGCTATATTTGTAAATATATATATATATATATATTATATATATATATATTGTTCTTGATATAATGCCTGAATTGGAAGAAGAGTAAAATCTGGTACCAAACAATGAATAGAAAAATGTAAAATAATTTTAATGAGGGCCTTTATTATCTAACTATAACACCCCTTAAAACCTCGCCATTCCCTTTGAGGTTCAAATTCTCAACCCTCTTTTGCAGCGGATGTATGTATACTTCGTAAAAGAAGCGTACCTACAAATTTTCTGGCCAGTTGATCTAAAAGTTCAAAAACAGAAATATATATCTGTAACTCAACTTAAACCCTTCCAACACCTCTTGGAGGTAAATATTCGCAAAATCACTTTTGTAACGCATCTCTATTCCATGAAAGGAAGGCAGCTGTTAAATTTCAATCTGTAGATCTAATGGTTCAGAAACAAGAAAGAGTATTAAGTAACAGTACATATTAAAGAGTAAGTATGTGTCTTTTATTTTATTATTTTAAATTGCACAAAAATCACAAATACATACATACTTACACGTGCGTGTGTGTGCATTATTGCTTTACTAATTTAATCAAAATTCAAAAACCGCAAAACCGTAAATCAAATTTTAAAAAAAAATTATATGTAAATTTTGAAACATGTTGCCATTTAAAAAAAATATTGGCAAGGAGTAAAATGGGTGGTATATTTTAAATCAGTTTGCTGTTAGCGGTAAAGAAATTTCTAGAAGCAAATGATGACAGTTTTACTTCTTATATCCTTATCTGAAGCAAGTCCGAATTTTCTATTTATTTTTATCTTGTACACTATCTATGTTAGACTTATGTATTTTGCCGTTTTATCTGCAAAATGAGCAGAAAGAGAAATTCGTAAGTATATGGGTATTTTCAAAATATTGGTTCAGATATCCAAATGAAGAAATATGAATTTTGCGAACTATTCGGAAGCTCGGATTTTGACACAGATTTAGGAGGATTTATGTAACTTTCCCCCCCGTTTTTTTTAATTAAAGTTTAATTTTAAACACCCAAAAGTTTAAATACATTAGAACGTCGTTTATCCGAACGTTTATTATTCGGAGCGTCAAATATCCGGTACTTTTTTTGTTGTGTGTGTGTGTGTCAACTACATGTACTGTATATGAAAATACATGGAATAAGCTGTGGCCAGATTTAAAAGGTGATAAAGATTTCAATGACGACCACAGAGAGGAGAATACCGGTTTTGTGCAATCTATCTCAGGATTTCAAGAATGCGATGGAGATATAGAAACACCTGGATGCCATGCGATGCAGAAGATTGTGGATTTCAAATGTTAAATGATGACGAGATTGTGACATCCGTGCAAGAGGAATCCGACGATGAAACGGATGAAGACGAGGACAAAAACAACTACTAAAGTAGCAAGAGTCCATCAAATGCTGACGTGTTTCCTGTATTAGAGACAGCTTTGGAGTCGTACGAATAACAATTGGATTGCTGTCAAATTGATCAGAGACCTTGCAGTTAAAAAAGAAGGTGTACAATTTTACAGTGAAAAATAAGTGATTATTTTAAAAAGTAAGGTAAAATTGCGCCATTTTGCACCTATTTTGCTTTTTTTCAAGCACGTTTCCCGCATGTGATGATTTTCAATATTCGTGTAGTGTCCGGTTTTAAACACTGCATGGATTGCATTACGCTTTCGGTTATCCGAACAATCGCATATCCGAATGGATTCCAGTTTCAATTGATTCGAAAAAACGACGTCCCCTGAAATTGTAATGTCTCACACAAGTCTGACAGAATGTGTTATAAAAATCCTTAATTTCACTTGTAACCTTTTAAATGCCACCTGTATGTATGTCCGTCCCACTCAACAGGTGCGTTATGTGCCCCGGGCGTATATATACATTATTCCGAAATACGATTATTTACTTGCGCAGCTATCAGTAAAGCGAACATGAAGGCCCTTAAAAGGAACTTGACAGTATTTACGAAAGATTTACTTAAATCATAGAATAATTTACTTATTTGTTCCTTTTCTTTTCACCTCAATACTCCCCATACGCTCGACTATGTGAAAAACGGTGGAACTGGGGAGCGAATTGCCTATTTTAATTGGCAATTAAGAGGTTAAAAAGTACCAAAATTCTTCGGCTTATACACGGAAATATACGGCAATATAAGGTTCTTTAAATATAATTATATTGTGTCTATTTTATAAAAAAAAATCTTTATCTTTTCAGAAGAAAAAAAACTTTGCAAAAAAAATTATATTACCGAAATCAATTGAATAGAATGTAGAACGTTATAATTATCAGTACAATTATTATGGTATTTGCGTATTCTATATGTAAATGCGTTTCCCATTATTGCCACAGAGTACCGTAATTACAATAACGAAACAAATATATAGAAAAAAATGCAGTTCTTTTCTAAAAATAAAGTTCATTTTAAAATAAGTGCTTTGCACAATAATTTATGAGTTGTGAGTGAATGTCATTTATATTTTTTATTCTATTTGATTTGATTTTATTGTTTCGATTTTAAAATTTACAGTTAATAAAATTCACTATGTAAGTTTATATGCATATATATGGAATTGGATAAACTGCATCTCTTAGTTTTTCTTCTGAATATTCTTTTCTCTGGGTTCAAGAGAAAAGGTGACATATAAAACCAGTTGTAGAAATTATAAAATAAACGTGTATGAGTTCAAAAGCTCTCTTAGATGATATCACAATTCATACACGTAATCGCTGGCGTGGATAACAATATTCTAAGTCAGGACATAGATTTAAAGCCAGATGTAATTTGAATTTCATTATGCTTTGTTATATTTATTAATATTATGTCCATTCAAGTAGAATTCAATCTTTGCAGTTCCTTTCCAGATGATAATTCCACATATATTTATCAAAAAAAAAAGACAATTGTAATTTTAATCTAACCCCTTTTCGGATGATCTGTGTTCAAGCCCTAAGCCTCTTAGAAATTACTCAAAAAGTGAGTTCATTGATAATATGCAAGAAATTTAATAGAAATAAAACAATGTATAGAAAAATGTATTTTTTTAATGATTGTACTTATTATACACCATGAATGTCCCTGGGGACAATTTTCATCAAAAAAAACCCTTTTGTAGTGGATCTCTACTCAATGAAAGCAAGACACCCACTACATTTCAGATCTTTAGGTATAATAGTCGATAAACGGGAATATTTATCTATAACACCCCTTAAGGTATCCACGTTCGGAACCGTGATTCGGCAAAAGCGCATAAATGGATAGTTTTCATGATATTTAGAGTCATTTAGATTAGAACACATGTATAAAACTGTTTTACGGACATTTTGACAAAAAAAATTATTTAAACACAATATTTTGGCAAAAAATTAACTTAGAATAATCTGTTCTTCAAAATGTTCTCCTTTCGTGAAAAAGGCTTCTGTTATAATAATATTTTGCCTGTACATAGCTCAGACTTCTCTACAGAGGCTGAACTAGAATTTTTGAAACATATAACTTAGAAGTGGATTTATCCATATTTTATGACAATAGAAGGGAGCAATTTTAAGAAAAAAACGCCAATAATTATATATTTCAATGGGTGATAATTCTGAAAATAATGTGAATTTTTCAAAATATCTACCTGAGCCTCTATAGAAAGGTCTGAGCTATATACAAGCAGAATATTATTATAATAGAAGCATTTTTCACGAAAGGAGAACATTTTGAAAAAAGATTATTCTAAGTTAATTTTTTGTCACATTATTGTATTTAAATAATTTTTTTTCGTCAAAATATGTCCTTAAAACAATTTTATGCATGTGTTCTATTCTGAGTTACACTAAATATCATGAAAATTATCCATTCATGCGCTTTTTTAAAATCATGGTTCCGAACGTAGACCTTTGAGTAAAAAAACGACCTTTGGAGTAAATTTTCGCAAACCCCTTTTTCGAGTAGACCTCTACTCAATGAAAGGAAAACATCCGCTACATTTCAGATCTGTAGGTCTAATAGCCGAAAAACGGGAATATTTGTCTCTAACGCCCCATAAGCCTTCGTGACGACATTTGCCCTCTTTTGTAGTCGAACACAAAATATATAATTTGCAATCACGTATGCTTATTTTTTGTGTATTGATATGAACGAAACAATTCAACAGCCTAACATGCATTTTATGAGAGAAAAAGAAACAACGGCATGAATGGATTTGAATACATTTTAACTGTATCTGATTATATACCATACATTATTAGTTCAAAATAGTTTTTATCCATTTGTAAAGTTTAATGTAATACTGACAGAGAGCTTTAAATACTTGTACAAGATAAATTTAAGATAAATCAGCTAAAGGGTCTCATTATAAAACGTAATTCCCTCATAATTAGTAAGTTGTGTGTAAACATACTGCACATTGTGTATGTTGTGTGTAGTATGTGTGTGCACACACATAATATTTATATGTTAAGATAATTTTTTTATAACATCAAAAATGTTTCACTTGAATAGAGGAGATAATATGTACGGCAAACCTAAATGTTCAAATATTAGACACACACACACACAAAAGAACTTATTATAAAGTTTTATCGAATATTATCATTTGCTTAGAATCTCGTAAGTTTCGTAAATGGATGGTTTCTCCAAAATTTTTAAGATAATTCATTTTTTTTAATAAATTTTTAAATAAAAACTTTTAATCCACTGTTGTTAAAAAAGAGAGAATAAAGTTTTTTTAAAGTTTTTGGAAGGAAATGTAATTTCTAAAATAATACCAACAGATGGTACGAAAATTACATTATATATATACATACATATGTATGTGCGTGTTAAACATCTGTAAAAGTGTTTTAGTACAAAAAATATAATACTGTTTTAAAATAATATAGAATATAAACACATTGTATTAAAAGTATTTCAAAATTTATGTATTAAATAAAAACTAAAACAAAATTTAAACGTGTATATAAAAGTTTTTGTAACATAAAATAAACTTGTCGAATAAGAAAACCCAGAATATACGAATATCCCTGCATTTTTCAGACAATCATGTTCCTGAAATTGCAGTTCTTCAACATAAAAGCAGCAAGTACGCCGCATAAAAACCGCATATGAGATAAAAATAAATGGCTCGCTCATATTCAGAAGACACACTATCTGAAAGTAAGGAAATAAAAGAAATAAGTTTTTCTTGAATTCTAGATCTCGAAGATACAGTAACTATACAATGAAGAATTGTTCTGTAGAAAACTATAGACAAGTATTAGTCACTCTTTTTTCCACAGAAGTTTTGAAATAAAGATTCTAAGAAGCACTTGTTGTACACTGATAATTCCGCAGAAGACGAAGAAAAAATGATGTATGAGCTGGATATTTTCCAAAGGGAGACCAATGAACTTGTATGGGTATAGCTGATCATATTTCATACCGGAATTTCTAATATTTTGTGCAAATAATCCATGTATGTGTTTATTTCAATAAAATATAATTACTCTTATATAAAATTTTTAATCACCTTAATGTTAAAGCTAGCTTAGATATGATTTGTTAATTTTATTAGTTTTAAATAAATTTCTTAACTGAGAGATTATATCGTTTAAAATGAAAACATAATACTTTTCTTAGTAGTTAGTTTTACTTTTTGCTCTGCTGGATACGTGATAATAATACTTTTATGCTCAGCATGATATTTGTTACAACTTATACTCTAAAAAATATTCAATATATTTCTCATATTCATAACCAATATATTTTGACAAAAAGCAATAACACGAATTGTAATAAATTATATTTATAAGTCTTTTACGCTTTGATGACGAAGAAATTCTGTCGAAAGCTGTTTTTCACAATACATCTATAAAACTATTTTGAAAATACTATTTTTGCATAATTTTAACAAATATTTTGTAGATAATTGTACCTATCTATCTCTTTCTCTCTCTCTTTTTAAACAGTTAAACACAATATATTTTATAAATACAAAATATTTTTTATACTTAACAAAGGATGCATTTCTGAGCAAACTGGTGGCCAGTAATCGGGATATCATATGTATTTCTACCAGTAGGGTAAGAAAAAGAACCTTTTTACGAGCAGAAATAATTTGTATCTTCAAATTCAGGATAGAATATACATTTACTTTTTAGCAATATAACTGATTTTTTAGGACAGAAATTTTGTAAAAGTAGTTCAGTAAATGAGGGATTTAAAAACTAACATTATTAAGCACAAAAAACATGAGTTTCGAAATGATTGATTTTGTTTATTACCAGAATCTTATCAAAGTAAAAGTCAATATGTATTTTCATGATATTATTTGCATAACAATAACAACATTAATTAATTTTTACAACAATTGTTTCCTTCCTCCAATAGTTCGTACTGATCCTCTTGGTAATAATTTGTATTTTACATCTGATTTTCAGTACAATGCATGTCCAGCTTTGTTGAAAATATGGGATAAGGAACAGCAACAATGCATATGTCCCATACTATAAATAGGCTTGAACATTTTGGAATTATCACTCTCACAAAATCTTAATTTCGTTATATTCGTTAGATATTTATCTCCTTATACAATTCTTTAATTAAAAGATTCAGATCCATATTCAATGACTTTGACTTGAACAAATTTATTAAGTTTCATATTCATGAACAAATGTTAACTGCTCATTTACGTAGGTGCTTGACTAATTGAGTACACACTTTTAGATGCTGTGCTTAAGGAGACAGATTAGTTATTCTATTTCATCAATCGATATCTTAGATTCTTGCGTTTTCGAATGGAATGCATTCAGAGGTAAGGATATGTACATCTGCTGTATGCAGGTTAGGAGAGACTTATAATGGTCGATGTATCTGCCTATTACTCATATCCTCTCTTAAGGGATTATTTGCATTAGAATATTGCCTTAGTTTACAATGGGGTAATATTACAATCATTCCGTGAATGAGATAGTAGATTTGACGGATGAGAATTCACGTTGGTTGAGAGCAGAAGATATCAGGACCGTAACATAATCGTTTCATCAAACTGTATCTGTCAAATTTAGGAATAATCTATGGTGTAACACATATTCTGCTCAAAAGATAAATCAACCGCTAACGGAAGGTTTAAGTATTTAAATGGTTTAGATTGTTTATTTTTGAGCAATGTGCCTGCTAAATGATTCAACTGTGTAAAGGGAGTTTTATGCGTTATGTGATTTAACTGTTTGTTGCATTTCTTTGTATGTGTGTGTGTGAATAAGTTTTCTAAAAATCTCACCAATAGTCTGTAAAGTGTTTGATTTTATGGTTGAAATGTTATTTTCTTTACCAAATCCAGTTTAAAATTTATTTCAACCTTAGAGATTGACTTCAAATTTTCTATCCACATAAATCAGTGCTTTGATGCACCATTTGATTAAATTATAGTTAAATTATATTGAATGCAATCAAGCTAGCATAGAAAAAACTAATTTAATCTTTATCTAACAAGAGATTGGTTATTGAAAGTGTTGATAAAAAATAATAAGATTAAAATATATCAAATTAATGAAAAACATTGCGAAACTCAAATCGAAACAGTTTATTTAAAGTCTAATTTCTGAGCTTTGAGTTTGATTAATTGATACAAGCAAAATCAAAGTATTATTTCCGATATAGTTTTCAACATTTCAACCTATTTCCCTTTACGTCATATAATACTTTGATACTATGGTACAAGCTAGCATGATAAAACTGTAGGGTATACTGATTTCTCTGAATAAATAAACTGGTAATATAATTGCATTTGAGATACAGATTCCTTGCAAGGTAATGTAATTGAGTAAAAAAGAAACTTGTTTTCTCTTGTATATCAACAAAACTTTTTATTAAAAATAAAAATTTAAATATTTATTAAATTAAGGATTGATACTGATACAATAATGATTTGAGTTTTTAACGCGGTTGAATAATTTTGTGCTAGGGATGTTCAAAATGTGTAGTTTAGATCCAAATGCTGAAGATTAATGACACTTAATTCAGAAACGAAATAAAATACAATACAAAGAGAATATACTAAGCTATTTCCCTATATAATAACAAACTTGATGTAAGTGATTATTAGAACGCCCAACTTATTATTCAATACCCAATCAATAAAAACCTCCCACTCATTGAGCCAGCTTATAACAGTTGTCTTAACCCGCGGTCACTCGCGCCTGTTTTTCTATCGTCGTCAATCGCGGGGTGTAGAGAACACCCCAAACTATCTTAACACGTGTATTTAAATAAGAAAAAATTTTTAAGTCAATTATGATATACATTTATGAAGTATAAGAGATTTTTTGTATTATACAAACAAAATTGTTAAATTTATTGTATTCAAATGAGACTAGCATTAATTTAAACTAAACCTACAAAATTTTCATTTTGAAGTACACAATTTTATATTTTTTCATAAACCACAAGTAAAACGTATATACCAGTAATAAATATACTTTATAATTAATGATAAGAATAGTAAAAAGTAGAAAAATAATATTTTAATCATTTTTCAACCATTCAGAGCAGACTGTATTCATATGCTTTAAGCACATATTTTTCTTACATTGAAGACAAAAACAAATAATTTTTACATCTTTTACCCGTGGACAAGCAGAGCAACACCCCTTTTTTAGAGGGACTAATGCTCTTTTTAATATATTCTGTGTCAGTAAAGCTTCTTTTGAGTGTTTTGTTAAGGTTTGGGAAATCCGATGTCATATCCCACTGTGGCTAAACAAGATCCATTCTAATCTCCTCTAATAATATTGAATGTCTCATTTATTTTCAGGAAGAACCGAATTATAGACAAGGGAAGCATTAATTCCTGCAGTATTAAGTAGATGATAAAATATTCGCAATGGCCAAAGGTTACATATTCGCGATACATAATATATACTGCACATTTCATCAGTGGTATCAACACCACCTGTATTATAAAAATTTATGATTTCAAGTTTTATCTTTCCAACTTTGTTTACGAAATCACGCAGTTATCGAATTCACTTAGTTCATTTTGTGAATCTGTTGATACAGTATCTAATAGACGACCAAGTCGCTATTTCTCTCTTTCTCATGGAGTTTTTGTCATAATTTCTGGAAAACGTTTTGAAATTTTTTTAAAAAAAATTGTATTTTACAAATATTTTATAGAATTATATTATTTTTATACCGCATTTATTCAAATTTTAAATAAAATATTCGTGCATATTAATATATTTGAAAAAAAAACGTAAGCGGAAAGAGTAAAATGTACTTTTCCGTAGATGCTTCGAGTACGAAAATATAACTCAATCACTCGCGGGGTGTTCTCAGCACCCCAAACAAACTTTTGAAGGTCTTTACATTCCAATCGTCCTAGCGAGATTGATTATATCAGGTCTGAAGTTTCAATGACCTAAAATGGGCAGCTACAGAAAAAATCGTGGCTCTGCGCATTATTTTTAGAATTGTAGGAGGCTTTTCTTTTTGCTGGGGTGTACAGAACACCCCACGCGAGTGATCGCGGGTTAAGTGGGTCACCGCTTATGAAACAGTATTCCTCCTGATATACTTGCAGCCTGCGGATCATATGGGAATTCTAGACAGGGAGTATACAAGGTATGTTGCGGTGGACATTGTTTACGTTCCTTTCCTTTCTGAATCGGGTAAGTGTGTGCGGGCTTATTTGAACTGTTGGGAACATTTCACATTATAGCTGTTAACCATATCATATGTTAACCATACACTACATGTAATCATCAAAGAGTTCTGTGCACGTGTACATTTGTGCACATGAAACTCATAGTGTTCCACATTTTGAAACGTTGAAGTAAATTTACAGCTGATGCACTGTAAGTACTTCGCTGCAATACTATTAACTATGGGAAATGAAATGACAGCATTATAAGTGATTGATATCTCCTATCTTCTGAACTATGGACTCTATTGTTGGGAAATGTTGTCACCTCTTGTGAAACAGGAGTGGCATCTACGTAGAGGGAACAATCTACGTAGACCTATGTAGTTTAAAAAATACTTTTTGCGATTTTGTGCTTCAAAAAGTCACAACTTAAGTGTAGTCTACTAACATACATTGACATGAACGTTTCACATAATCACAATAATATGCATGAAAGTTGTTTTCTTTTGTAAATGAACAAAAATTATAAAGTATGCTGTGTGTGTAGGATGTTGTTTGGACAATAATAGAACTCCAATTAACCATATAAAACCTTAATTATCTTTAGAAAGGTTTTGAAAATTTGAACAAAATAAATTAAAGTACAATTAGTATTTTTAAGTATTTTTAGGTAATGTATAATATATTGACATTATTAGATATTGATGAATATACTGCTGATAAATACTTGTACATAAGAAGATGTAACGTTTTATCGTGTAACGTGTAAGTGTGCAAAATTCAGATCACGTGTGGCGTATAAATTAATGGTCGTAGAAATTACTTTTAGAATATATGTTTTGTCATTTTACCGGGTGACCCTTGTTAGAAAACAACTTTAAAACTTGCACGGTAATTTTGTGAAAATGTCATTTAATTTAAAAGTAAAAGCCTAATCTATGTACATTTACTTAGTAAATAAAAACAATTTGACACTAATTGATGACATTTGAAGAATCTTCTACGCATCGTGAATAAAAGACGCTTGTTTTTAATGAGTTAAACCGTATTCATTTAACAAAAAAAAGAAAGAAAAACATTGCAAGGAAATACAGTATGAGTATTTAGATTGTTTTTGTGTGTCTATGTTTATAGTATGACTGTAGAATTATTATGTGTGTTTCATATATCACCATATCCTGAAGAAATGAAGCACAACACGTTTATTTAAATGAAGAAAACTACTTTTTTTTTTTACAGGAGATATAATTTGAGTTAAGTAATTTCAAAATACTTTCTTCTCTAGAATTTTTGTTGTTACTATAAGTTTCACAACCATAATAATTTGATAATGTGTAACACTTTGCTTGTAACCACTGATTAAATATTTATGAATAGTGTTTATATCTCTGCATTGCAGCATGTAACTAAAGTATCACAAGTTTTGTTACTTATACATGTAGACTAGTTATATATATATTTTCGTTTTTATGTGATATACTGTCTAGACTTTACTGAAATGATTTATGTATCAGAATTTGGAGTAAGACTTTTTATGATGGTTCAGTGAATATTTAAAAAAAAATGTTAGTGTCTAAAATTGCTTCAATCCAAGTTGCGAGAAAAATAATGCATATATTGTTCCATTTGTTGTTTGACAGAGTTGAAATGGATGGCCTAATTAGTATGATCTCTAATACAAAGGAATAACACTTTCACTTGACAGAAATGTTTATTATTCATAGAAATTTTGTTGTTATTCACAGGATTCTAAGCAGTAATCATCGTTTTCAATGATGAATGCCAAACCAAACTTTGGATCATCTTTTCAAGTATCCTATCTGTTTTACTGATGTTATAATATTAGTCACCGAGACATATATTAATATTAATGTCTAAAGTTAACTTGTAAGTAAAAATAGTTCTTAAAACAAAAACAAGGGCAATATTCTCTTTTAAATTAGGTATTTTTTTTTCTTTTGTTATCAAGGCTACAGAGAATACTTTTTCAAAAAAAATATTTTTACAGACAATAATAATAAACGTTATTTACATTTTTTTTTGAGATTATATTATTAAATTGATTCTGAAAATAAAAAAAAATCAGTACAAGCTGTTTGTTTTAAAAAATTACAAATTTTATGTTTTTATACTTTTGTAAATTATTTAATATTTTTTTAATTTTTTATTTTTTATTTTAAGGTATTTCTAATTTTACAAGGAGAGGGCACGACTAAAAAATTCATTTCGGGTCGAGACTTGGTGTAATAGTAGTACTCCTTTAGGGTGTTCAACCCTTAATGTAATTCCGTCGAATGGCCAGTCAATTCAGAGAAAACAGCGTTCGAAATTTATGCTTAGCTTTTATACAATTAAGTTTCTATTTCTTTCACCGACCCAGTGGCTCGATTTGGTAAATCGTCTGCCTTCAATGCGGTTGGATCCGAGTTCGAATCACGCGAAAAAAAATTTTTCTTTCAATTCCTTTAATTATTTTTTAAAATTAAATAAATTTATTTATTAAAGGTTTATTAAATATTGAATGGTATTTATGTAATTGTTTTGTATTTTCTAAATTAAAAAATAAGTAATAAATTTAATATTTAAAATCATTATTAATTAAAATTACTTAAAATTTATTGTTGATTAAAATTACTTAAATTAATTATTAATTAAAACAACTTAAAATTATTATTGATTAAAATTATTCAAAAGACATATTATTTAAAAAACTTTTTAATTAAAATTAATTATTTATTAAAATTATTTAAAATTATTATTATTTAAAAGTAATTAATTAATGTTATTTCAAAACGTGTAATAAATGTTAATTAACATAATTAATTAATATTAATTAAAATAACTACTTTATATTAATTAAAATAATTACTTTATATTAAATAAACTAATCACTTTATATTAATTAAAATAATTAATTAACATTAATTACAAATCATTGATTACCATTAATTAAAAATATTAAAATTATTTAAATACAATTATTAAAATTATTAAATATTTTTTTAAAATTAAATAGATTTATTTGAAAAGCACTTATTAAGTAATTCATATAATTACGAAAAAGTTAATTTAATAATAATAATAATAAATTTTATAAATTATTTCATATATATATATATATATATATATATATATATATATATATATATATATATATATATATATATTATTTCATTTGTAGAGTATATTGTATTTCACATTAAAAAAATATTTATAAATAATTTTTATGTAAAATATCATTTAATATTTATTATATATTTTATTATAAATATTATTTATTTACATAAAAATTTATTTATTAAACATTATATAAATATTCATATGATTACAGTATTTTTTTACTGTATAAAATGCAAAATAATTACGTAGAATATCATTTAATATTTAATAAACCTTTCATAAATAAATTTTTTTATTTAAAAAATAATTAAAGGAATTCGAAGAAAAATGTTTTTTGCGTAATTCGAACTCGGATCCAACCGCATTGAAGGCAGACGATTTACTAATCGAGGCATTGGGCCGGTGAAAAAAATTGAACTTAATTGTATAAAAGCTAAGTATGAATTTCGAACGCTGTTTTCTCCGAATTGACTGGCCATTCGACGGAATTACATTAAGGGTTGAACACTCTAAAAGAGTACTTCTATTACACCAAGTCTCGACCCGAAATGAATTTCCTTTTCGTGGCCTCTCTTTGTTAGATTATTGAGAATAAAATACATTATGGAATTGCAAATCTGTTTCGTTGCAGAATTTTAAAAAATTATTTTTATAGCTAAACCTAAAAAAACACAAAATACTTAAAATATGAATCATTATATATATATATATATATATATATATATATATATATATAACTTTCAGACGTAATTCCAACTCTTCTCTTAAAACGTATTTATGAAAGTATCTACTCAATTTCAAGGCTCTATATTAAATAGGTCTTAGAGATTAGAAAATTCTAATATCTTCAAATTAAAATTTTGAGAAAAATGCAGTTTACAGTCCGTAAAGGCTTACAACAAAAAATAAGCTCTCATTTTTAATACGGTAATTTTAAACTTATATAATACATTAATTAAATATGATTAACAATATCTTTTTAAGTAAACATATGTTTTTGTATGATATATAATATTAAATATATATATATATATTACGGAGATAGATTATTTAGCTTAATTTTAACATAATGTTTTTGAAAAAGGGTTTTACAACACCAAACATTTATACAAATTAATAATAATACAAGCTAGAGTTAGAAATCTTTAGTTTCGCACATATCACCTAACTTTTTCTCATTTATAAATCAGCACACTTTAGCAATTTAATATTTTTCTGAACGACTATAACATAGTGTATTATAGTACTATAATGTTTACTATAAAGCAGTTTTTCATCATGGAAGTATCCAGTTTAATATGCAATATTTTTATTTTAAAGTCTCATCACAATATTTGCTGAAGGCTGTTTTTTAAAATATATTTTAAGTAGTAGTCCAGTGCTTCTCAAAGTTTCAATATTCGCGACACAATATTTAATCATAATTCTCATCGCCCCCCATTCAATAACAATGTATTGAACTCAATAATATTATACTTTGATGCTAAAACTAGACATGAATTTAACCTCTTAAGTGCCACCAGCGTATATAAATGTCTCACTCAGCCAAAACTTAAATTTCCCATGACGTATATATACGTCTTTCCGAAGTACGATCTTTTCTGTGAACTAATACCCATAAAATTATTCCGAAGGCTTTGGAATGCAATAAATGGATCTGGACAATGTTTGCGAATGATTTACTTATTTCCGATTATTTTTATCTTTTTTCCTTACCGCCCCCAATACATCACATATGTGTTCTTCAGTGGAAAATGGTTCGCATTGAGAAGCAAACAACAAAACTTTTAATTGGCAGTCAAGGGATAAAATATAAACCATACAAAATAACCAAGATAAGTGTTATAGTTTTTGTATATAATTTTATATAAGGTAATCCCATGGTGTCACTAGTAATTATTAAGCTTGTTCTGAGCTTAATATTGTTACATAAATTAACAAATGCACACACATTGTGTAGCACTGGTACATGTATACGTGTAATATATCAGCATATTATTATCAGTTATACGTGTAATATATCAATTATTATTGTCAATATACGTGTAATATATCAGTTATATCAGTAATTATTTTTTTCAGTGTGTTATTTTTTATTATGTCAGAATGTATTTTGTTTGTTTTCTTTCAGTAAATTAACAATTTTTTTAATTCTTTTGTTTTCAACATTTTAATATGCTCGCGCCTCCCTCGAAGAGTTGTCATGCCCCTCAAGGTGGGCACGCCCCACAGTTTGAGAAACGCTGTAGTAGTCCATCTTTTCCAGATACACCGTCTCATAGTAACTTGCTAACGTTTTGGAATTGACTTTTTCTTAACAGGAAAAAATTAATGAAAAAAAATAAAAAGTTTCTAAATCATAAGAACTGTGTGCAAAAAAATATTGGCCTTGAAATCAATTTTAGTTCAGTAACTTTGAAGATTCAAAAAACTTTATACATAAAAAAACAGAAATGGTTTTATTTGTAAAAACTGAAGTTAATAATCATTTCACGCTGAAGGAATTGTTTGGGTTCAAAAATATTCTTAATTAATTAAATTTAAGAATTGAAAATTATTCAGAATGAGACATAAAGTAAAACCTAAATCAGAATACTTCAAATATTTTGTTAACTAATTGGCCATTCGGATTAATCTTCCAAATTATGAGAACCGCATAAATATACAAAAGAAAATAATATCCATACTTTGTGATTTAATATACCATGCAGCTTTAACATTAATTATATACATCAACATATTTCTACAAATTTTTTTTACTGAATTTCTCTATTTCATCATTAAACTTATAATGGTACTTAAATATAATCATGTAGGTATAGAATAACACAGACGCTGTAATTGAAATGTACACTGATACAACATTGTTGAATACTTACTAAATTAATCAGTCTTAGATTTCAAATTCATGATCTGGATGATATTGATATCTAACACATATGCTTTACAGCAATAATGAACTAATCTTACGTTTCTAATACTATTGTTTAAGATAATAAATTGCATGTTGCATGAAGATGTAGAAACAATTAGATGCCAGAATGTTGCGATCAAATACACTTTATATAGAATACATATTTCTGTTCATTGTATGTAGAATAGGTGATTAAAACTGTCGTGTTCGAGTAATCGTGCATCTTTGATCCTAAATGATTGTTAAATGAGGAGGAATGCTTCGCTCTTCCTAGAGTGTGAACATTTCAGTCAATGCGGGAATCATCTAAGCGTTGAGGTTCTTGGTCATTTAGATCGGATGTATTATATCAAGATTTCATACAACGTACTAAGCAATACATGAGATGAAATGCGTATGACCGTGGAAATACGTGTTTCAGAAGTGTTCTGTTAGTAAACGGAAAACAATTTCAGATTAAAAAAGCACTATAATGCAGTGCTTCTCAAACTTTTTTATAATTTGGGCCCAAATTTTTAATCCCAAAATTTTCATCGCGCCCCCCTTCCCCATACAATAACAATGTGTTGAATGTAAAGTAATAATGTATAATACTTTGACGATAAAACTACAATACGACCCTAATTTTAAACCGCACTAAGTATTAAGATAAGTATTAAATTTTGTGTAAGATAAGCCATTGAAAAATCACTAGTAATTATTAAACTTGTTCTTAATTTAGTATTGATATTTAGTATCAAATATATTCTGCCGTACTGATACATTTATAAGTATACTATGTCAGAGTAAATGTGTATTTTTTTATTATGTCAGAATAAATTTTGTTTCTTTTTAGTAAATTGATAATTTTTTAAATAATCTTTTTTTTTCGATTTTTCCGATACGCTCGCGCCCCTTGTGGGGTTGTCAGCGCCCTTAGGGCGCGCTTAGCTTAGAAACACTGCTATAATGGATACTGTGTCTCTCTCAATGTATTTAAATCAGCTTCTAAGTGTGATGGTATGAATTAGAGATAATTCTAAATACATGTATCTCTAAGTAAAATGATATATTTTGATTATTAAATGGATTGTGGATATAACATCAAATATACATTGATTTATCAAATTTGTAAACGAAAGATAAATATAAATCAATATTTATATTATTATATATAAAACGATATTTTTTTATTTAAATATTAAGACACAAATAATAGAGTTCAGCTATAGAATTTAATATCCTAAAAAAATGAATGAAGGAATAATCTTAAGTGTTAACTGCGATACAAATTTTAAATCAAGAGCGATCTAAATAAACTGGTAAAATATTGTTTTAATTTTGTGAAATTTTAAAAGGTTTCAATTTTACATACAAAATTTAACTGTTGAACTATAAGTGTTCATTAATATCTTTTCAGTATATTATGTATGAATGGTTTGATATATTTCATGTTTTTGTACGGTTTTAATTTTCTTTCAATTTTAGCTTATCAGCCATTGTTGTGACTAAGTTAAATTTTAAAAGTGTATTTCAAAAGATATGTTTATTTTATTTTATTGATGTAAGATGTAATCCATTTGAAATAATAATCAACAAAAATTATCGTGAAAAACAATAAATAAAAAAAATATATATATATAAAACTTTTTTATAAATCTTCTACAGGTTACAGTTTTACAAATACAAATTAGTCAAGAATTGCTATTAAAAAATTATTTTTTGAATGAATGCAAGCTCTTTATTTAAAAATTGTATCTCTTTAAAATATTTTTTCTATCCAGTAGGAACTACAGTAGCCTAATGGTCATGGACACAAACTCGTGGTACGTTGTCGAGCAGCAGGTTCGAATCTAGATGCTTCTGAAGACCTACCATAAAGAGAGGCTGGTTCACGTTATATCTTTCATGGTTCAAATTCCTCATGATGCCGTGTTGTATGACTAAAGCAGCGTTTCTCAAACTGTGGGGCGCCCCTTGTGGGGGGGTCGATAACTCTACGAGGGGGGTGCGCACATATTGAAAAGATTATTTATATAAGTTACTAATTTATTGAAAATAAGCAAACAAAATACATTCTGACATAATAAAAATCTATATATATATACATTTACACTGATATAATACACTTATAAATGTATCAGCACTGCACGATGTGTTTTATGATTAATTTAACAGTACTAAGTTAAGAAAATGTTTAATAATTAACAGTGACAGCCTTGTCATATATAAAATTATATACAGAAATTAACACTTATCTTAATAGTTTGTGCAGTTTATAATTAATCCCTTACCTGCCGATTAAAAATTACGCTATTCACTCCCCAATGCCACCGGTTTCCTCGTAGGCGTGCGTATGTGTTGCATTAGCTGAGGGGGAGGGGAGAAATAAATAACCAAATCCTCTGAAATAAGTAAATCTTTAGAAAACACTCTGTCTAGTTCCTTTTAATTCCAAAGCGTTCATAACAGTTTCGGATAGCAGTGCACAGAAAAGATCGTAAGACATATATATATACGACGTATAAAAGACGCATATATACGTCCGGGGAAAATAACGCTTTGTCTGAGTGAGGCGTTTATTTTTGGTGAACTTGGTTTTAATGTTGAGTTGTAGCTAAAGAAAGCAGTGTTCCCCAAACCTTAGTACTTGGCCAATATTCAAACATTTTCACCCGGCCCCCTCCATTCAATAACAATGTATTGAATGAAAATCGATCTTTGATGCTGGCACATAACGACTTTGACCTTTAATGTCACGGCATAAAAACTTCTCGCCAACCAGTGCGTAAATTGCCCGGACGTATATATACTCTTTCCCAAAAAACGATCTTTTTATCCCCTATCTATCAAATTTTTCCCAAAGGGTTTCAAAATGCAGTAAAATGCCCTTTTGGCAGTGTTTGCGAAGGATTTACTTATTTCAGGGATATGTTTTTTTTTCCCTTTGTCTTTCCCCCCTGTATATCACATATGCGTGTATACATGCAAAACGGTGCCATTAAACGAATCAGAACTTTTATTCGGAAATTTAAAGGAATTATTTTAAACGTACAAATTATCAATATAAGTGTTAATTTTTTGCATATAATTTTAATACGCACGCCCTAGGGATTGGGAAATTTTTAAATTTGTTCTTAACCTAGTTTGTAAATTAATAATAAAATACATTTACAGAACTGACACATTTATATGGGTAATATGTCGTGTATAAATGTTTTTTTTTTATTCTTTTTTTGTCGGGAAAGTATTATGTTTGTTTATTTCAAAAATTAATAATATTTTTTAAAAATTCTTTGTTTCCGACTTTTTTAAAATGCTCGCCCCCCAGGGGCATCACGCCCCCCTTGGGGGGGGTTGAGAAACCGAAATATAGTATTATTGAATTCAATATACTTTTTATTGTATGGAGGGGACCGGATGAAAAAATAGATTGAAATATTTGGGGGAATATTCAAAATTTGAAAAGCACTGATTTAAAGAGATGGAGCGGCAAATCAGGTTTCGTCCTTTTCGCTTGACTGTTGTTCAACAAATGGAAATTCATTTAAAAAACCCCGAGTGACATTACAATGTGTTGTCAATGGACATTTACTGCCTTTAGTTTCAGTAACATTTATGTTATATAGGTATTTCGTACAAAATGAAAAATGTAAATAAAAAAACAAATCTAAATTGCAATATTATGAATCTAGCATGTAAAGCATGTTAACCCTCCAGCATCAATTTATATCGACGGAATATATAAATAATTAGCATTTCGTTTTACATGCTCATCAGGGGCATCTTTAACACCACCAAAAAAGATTGAAATAGGAGTAGTCGACATGGTACAAAACACTTGAAAATAAAAACCGGGTCCCAAAAAAAGGGTTTAAACGCCCCTTTTAACACAAAACAAGTCTAAATTTGGGGATGCTCTTTAAACGCGGGGAATGTATAGTTTCAAAAATAATTAAAAAAAAATAGATAATCATAAAAAGAATTAGACTTCTGCATAGATTGGAATACTGTTTATTTGAAAGAAACGACATATCTAATGAAATTAAGGGATTTTGATTCTAAAAATATGCCATTTTTAAAATTCCTGGCATAATATCTGGAACAAATGGCTGCCACATACCAGCATTGTACACTTGTATTTCAGATTTCTTCATAAAAAGGGTGCAATTTCACGGGGAATATACATAAAAAAATTAAAAAAACCAAAAATAGGGGGCGCGTTTTCGCCAGTGGGGCTATACCACAGATTTTATGGTAATCAATTTAATACATGATAAATTTGTTTTGGTATTGTTCCTACTGAAGATATATGAGGAAAATCAACCAATAACGGAATAGTCACTCATCTGAAATACATTTCTAAAGTTGTAGTTCCCACAAAAATTCCACGTTGTTGAACGGATGACTTACATCCAAAATTATATAATATTTCCCATTTCAAGTCGAATTCACTTTTAAAAAAAAGAAAATATTTGAATTTAGGAAAATAACTAATAATTAATTAATTACGTTGAGAAGTCTCAAACTAGAACAAAAAATTTCGCACTGTTAATAATTAACTTCTGAAAATGCATGTTTCGGATTCTCTCAGTTACTTTTCTAACTTAGAACTAACATGCATACACCATTTGTACTGTGAGACTACACAGGTTAGTTTTAAGAAGTAACTTCACTATATAGCATATTGTGATGTACGTTTTGATTATAACTTATTCATTTTAATATTTCAAAATGAAATAAGGTTGAAATATTTCTTTCATTTATACCACTGATTAATTGAATTATTCTCTAAATTTTTTATTTTTATATTCAAATGTGAGAAACAGTTAACTTAAACATTTCGCTTTAAAATACGAGGAACGTTGAAGCTGCATATCGATAAAAAATTGAAAGTAATCAAATTCTCAAAATATATATATTTTTTTAAACTTGCCTGTATCCCTTTTTATAAATATAATAAATATTATGCGTTCGGAATATATTTTGTAAATTTTAAAATGCGTATAAGTGTTTTACGTACTAAATCTACTAAATAAGGAGAAAAATGAAAAAAAAAATAATAGATAATTTTCTTGTAAAATGCTCTGGTTTTTATAATTTGTATAGTTTCTAGTTTCTAGAATGCTTTCGTTTGTGCAAACCTGATATTTTTCTCTCAATAATGTTTAAAATTCAAGCCCAATTTCACTTCTTAAAAAACATGCGTTATAATAAAATTAAAAAAACACATCTTTTTTTCAACATAATTAATACATCATTTGAATACAAAATATGCACAAATAATGTATTGTAGAAAAAATAATATAAGATATATTCTACACTATACAATAGAACGAAAACATATGCTGTGAAATAACATCTGTAGAAGAATATAAAATATAATGCAATGCATAAAACACAATACAAAGAATTAAATAAACATGAAAAGTAACATTTTGCTATAAGAAAATAAACTCTCAATAATGTAATTTTTTAAAGTGCTTCTCTGATATTCTAAGAAAATCACACACATTCAGTATCTAAATCACCTTAAAAAATAGAATATATTTGATAGGAAGAATTATTTGTGTATGTGTATTCATTTATATTTTCAAATGTATGAACATATTATGCCCTTGAGAGACCAGAAACTAGAATTATAAAACCATTTATAAATTTCCATCAAAGTTTTTATTTGGATGGAAAAAACAGTATTGTTTATAGCATAAATAATATTTTTGATATCATTATAAAATTTTTAAGAAATTAATACGACGGCATCTTGAAATATTTATTTTGTGTTACTACTCGACCTATGTCATGAATTTTCATATTGATTTGAATAAAATTTATCCAATTAAAATATGATAAGATGTTTTTAGTATATGTTTTATATACATGCGTCAAGAATTATTTTTCCGCCTTGAAAAAATACCAAAGTTTAAACTTGTAGTTAAAATGCACGCATGCTTCATTTTAGAAATAGTTAGCTCAAGAGTATAGTCCTTAACCCGTGGTCACTCGCGCCTGTTTTTGCTACCTTCTCGTTACTCATGAGTTGTGAGAACACCCAAACTTTTAGCACGTGTATTTAATTATAAAAAATAAAAATTAAGTCATTATGATATATATTTATAAAAATGTACAAGATGTGTTTTGTGTTATACAAATAAAATTATTTAATTTATTGCACATAAATGAGACTAACATTAATTTAAACTAAAACCTACAAAATTTTCATTTTAAAAACGCACAATTTTATATTTTTCATAAACACCAGTATAAAAAACGCATATACCAGTAATAAATATACTTTATAATTAATGAGATAATATTAGTAGAAAGTAGAAAAATAATATTTTATCATTTTCCAAACTTTCAGAGCAGACTGTATACAAATGCTCAACTTCTCGCGGGAGTTCTCAGCCCTCAGATAAACTTTTCAAGATCATTACATTCCAATCGTTCCTTAAGAGGGTGCATCACGCCTGAAGATTCAATGAACTAAAATGTGCAGCTACAGAAAAAATCGTGGTTCTGCACATTCTTTTTAGAAATCTGGGAGGATTTTCTTGTTGCTGGGGTGTACAGAACACCCCGCGCGAGTGATCGCGGGTTAATATTAAGTTTCCTACTACTAAGTATTAAGATTTTTTCTTCTGAAATATTTACACTGCACTCTCTCTCTGTCTCTCTTCTCTCTTTCTCTCTCTTTTATAAATTCAAATAGAAGCTCCTTATGTAACAATATCTTGCAGTTTAATTTAGAAAATATCTATATATAAACTATCTCATTACTTTTAGATATATTTTATTGGTGTAATAGAATAAATGTATCAGTTGTGATAATCATATTGGGACTATCCTTTAAAAGGTAAAATATGCTCGAACATGTGCATTTCAATTATTTATTCTACTTAATGATTTATACTTGTTTTCATTTTGAAGTGATTTTTAATTATTAAATGCATTTAATGCAGTTAATTTACTTCTATTTATGATATCGTGACAACGACTCTGTGACTTAAGTGATCTAAAATGAAAAATACAGGCAAGAAGACAGCTATTTACTGGGCAGATGTCTTAAAATTTCATGAGTCGAAAAGCAATTCTTATCTTCTAGTTCGTAACTAAAATAATTTAAATATTAAAGGGAAATCCAGTGATTTGTTACATAATATCTTACATTACTATCTAAAAATAATTATAAATTACTGAATCTCTCATAAATATTCAGCATTAAAACGTGCTTACATCAAAATATTCCTACAAAATATGACTATTATTAATTTTATTACTTCTTTTAATATTTAATCATACTACTAGTTCTTTTTATGTAAGAAGAATATTATTATTCTCTTCTAATCTCGTTTTTTCTTGGATAATAACTAACAATGCGAAGCTCACTCACTGAGTGGTTAGTGAATCGTGCTTGCCCTCCCCAGAATCCAGGTACAAACCATAAGCTGAGCAAGGATAACTCAGCCTTTCATCCCATTAGGGGGTCGATAAATGAGTACCAAACTTGCTTGGGAACTTAACAGTGAGAGTTTTGCGACAAACTGACCACCTGACCGGAACATCTGCTCATGCACCTCAGGACCCAAGGTCGCGTATAGTGAGGCCTTGGGCCGTTGCGCCATTTAGTTAAGTTATAACTAACCAGAAGAATGTTTTTTTTCTAACGATGAATTATTATTATTTTTAAAAGTTGATATTGAGTGAAACATAATAAGCAATGCAAAAGCATATTATTTTTCTTAACTTTCTTCATATCCTCAGGAAAATCGTAAGGTTAATAAACCTTTTTCCAAAGTGTAGTTCTCAAATTATAGAAATTCTTCTTCAAACTAATAAAATAAAAAAAAAAATCTAAAGAAATATTGGAAATAAAATACACGCAATTTACTTCAAAAATGCATTATGAAATATTTTTTTTTCAAAACTAAGTAGTACGTTATTAAACATCCCTAAAAATAAATTTATTTTAATAAGCACTTTTTTTTATATCGCTGTTTAAATAGACTTGCTGGTATGCAAGCAGCATTTTAGTATAAAAGTAATTTTTATGTAGTTTTAATATGAATACTTCAGATTTTACATAAATATGTAAGCTGATTTTGATTATAAAGTTTTTTTTTGTGTACAAATTATGCATAGGGATTCAGTGCATGTTTAAAGGCAATGCTATGAGGGTTGCACAAATGAAGGAAGGGTTAAACTGATTAAAAATTGCCTCCTATTGGTAGAAAGTGACAAACATTCTGGGAGAAACACAAAGTCTTGAAATGTAGCTGTTTTCAGGAAGTTGAAAAGTTTAACAAAGATAAATCATCGTTTTTTTTCTACCAAAGATTGTTGAAGAAGTTGGGTCACCGAATATCTCTCTCATATTCAAATCATCCGTAATATCTTAAACACGCGAAGTGTGATTGTGAAATTATTTTGTCCAAGCTATTTTTGGACAAATAAAAAGAACTATGCCTTGTATTGCCTTATGTCTTCTGAAAAGTACCAACAATGATCCTGAACTTCTACGCTCCATGAAAACTGGCGTTGTCTATCATACGTAGGAGTACGACATTGAAACAATATCGCAATCACCATAAAATAATCATTTTAAATCTCTTAAACCAGAAATGATTGTAACAAGTGTGAATCAAAATCATGCTGTTTCTAACTGTGTTTTTGATAA
This sequence comes from Trichonephila inaurata madagascariensis, assembly GCA_019973955.1. NCBI lineage: Eukaryota > Metazoa > Arthropoda > Arachnida > Araneae > Nephilidae > Trichonephila > Trichonephila inaurata. Next base: position 101,937 of record BMAV01009945.1, read on the forward strand.
CCATGGAATTATGCATCATGAATACACACCAGAAAGACGAACAGAGGCAAACGAGTACTATATAAAACTTCCCCTCAGATTCTATGAAGCAGCATACTGCAAGAATTTAGATCTCTGGAAAGCTAAAAACAGACAGTTGCACCGTGTCAAAGCTTCAACGTAATCATGGTATCTTAATAATTTTCATGGAAAAGAATAGGGTATTGCAGTTGTTCTCAAACTCTTCACCTTTCAGGATGAGTCATTTCGACTGCTGATTATTTCTAAGTTAATGACGCCATTGAAAGTATCTGGTTTTGAGAGTAGAGAACAGATAATTAAGATGAATTAGAATCTATCTATGCTAAGTTGAGTAACAGCTAAGATGAAGATAATTCAAAAATGTATTCGGTAGTGGTATTCGTGAAATGCGATTGTTAGCAATTTTTATAAAATTTGTTCATTATTAAGTATTGCAAAACGATATAGACGGCTATTTTAAATCAAATTTCTTTGCTTCATTTAAGAAAGAAAATAAAATTTCAAATTCTTTAAGAGCAAAATATAAGAAAATATATATTTCAAGAAGTTAAGTGTATTAAAGAGCTGCTTTATTATTTGGAATATTTCCAGATAGTAAACTATAAAAACAGACATTTGCCTTTCTTGACTTCCTTACTTTAGAAATCAAGTAGAAAAGGCATGCGATATGTAAATATACATATATAAGTTATGTGAAGTAAAGTAAATATGTTTGAAAAAAAATAATTCACACAAACATATAGAATATTTTTTTTAACATTCAAGTTTAAAATCTTCAATTTAAATGTTTCAGTAAGCATTAAATCTGCATGAATTATTACAAAAATGACATTTGCATTGTGAATGGCAAACGACATCCAATTGAAGAAGAAATGTTTTTCTTTTTTATTTCTAGTAAACTATTATAAATTCATAGAAGAATATTAATACAGAAAGACAAAACACTAGCACAGATATTCCACGATATCCTAGAAATAATAATAAGTATTTCAAGGGAAGTATTTCTCTAGGAATTGGCAGTCGTTTGGAAGTGTGTTTTATAACGTTTATTGTTATTAAATTGAGTAAAGATTATACGCACAAATGAATTGTTTTCCATGTCAAAGCCTACAAATTTATGCCCATGAACATTTTTTCAATACCAGCCCAATTCTTTCCATCAGAACTCCAATTTCTTTCACTGCAAGATATCGTTATATTTCATTCAACAATAGCAAACTACGTGTTTAAACCTTATTCTAAAAAATTGTAAAGCCATCACTGTTTTGAAACTCTTATTTGAAGGCTTTGCTTCATCTAAAAACTAAATACTGAAATAAATTGTGGATTTTCCTTCTTTACACTGCTGGCCACTCAAAAAGCAACGCCGATATAGACTAGAGATATCGCAGCGAAATTTATTACGCAGATAACATGTTGTACAACGATTAAACGATTAAAATTACAGCTCCTTGCAACGTGTGAATAATGACAAAATCAGTAGTTGGTTTGACCGTCGTTCTTGGCTTTAACCGCTGCTAAACGCCTAACATAGGAAGAAAGATGATTTGAATGTATTCTTGGAGTACGGCAGTCCATCCGGATTCCACATATTGCCAAATTTTATCTGGTGTAGAAGCGAGTGGTTTATGCAGGGCCAATCGTTGGGCAAGCATATGCCACACGTTTTCAATTGGCGATAGGTCTGAATAACAAGAAGGCCAATGAAGCAATTTAATTTGATGGGTAAAAATGAACTCTTGAACATTGCTTGTTGCGTGTGGTCACGGATTATCCTGTTGGAATATTGCTGATGGCAAGAGCTTAATTTATAGGAGGACCAGGATCTCCAACACTTGAAAGCTGTAGCGTTGGCTCTTCAATGTATCGGCAATGTGTACTAAAGCAGCAGTCGCCAACCGTTTTGCCCTCTTGGACCAGTAAATTCATAATTTAAGTCCCGAGGACCACTAGTAGGATTTTTTAAGTGTTAAATACATTTATAAGAAAATTGTGATCTTAAAACATAATTTAACTTGATTAAATATATTCCACCTTTTTCAGGGGACCAGCAAAATGTTCTCGCGAACCACCACTTTGGTGACTTATGTACTAGAGGGATGCGGCAGTGAAGTCCACTTCCACACCAAACCCTGATACCGGGTGCTGGACCAGTGTCGCGATGTGCAACACCACAGTTCAGAAGCCTTTCACCACGGTGTCTGCAAATTCAAATTCGACCGTAGTGATGTTGCAGGCAGAAGCGGTATTCGTCAATAAACACAAGATCGTTCCATTTAGTTGTCCATATTCGCCGTGCTCCGTTCATCGCACCATTGTTGGCGGAAACATATGTGGTTTTCACAGTCAAAGGTAAATAAAGCAATGAAAGCCTTGCGGACATTGAGAAAGGTAAAACGTTGGTTTGTCACTTAGTTCAAAACGGAATTTTTTTAAAAAAATTAATAACCGTCTCTAACACTTGTTTCCCCCTTTGAAAGTGTATTTCTGTAATATCAGTTCTTAGCAGGATTGAACTTACCTAAATAAATATTCATAACAAATTTCAAATATCTATCTAGCAGTTCCAGATATCTTGTGAAGAATAAGTTAATGAGTCTGAATTAATTTCTCCAATATATACAAATGCAATTTGTTTGTATTTCTCTAATTGAATGGAGAGTAAATATGGTCTTTATGATTAACCTCTATTAGCCTTCTTTAGTCTTTATGTTCTCATATGAGAGTGTATTTCTTGTTTAATATGTATGTATAACTTGCAGTTCCTTAAACTTTTAAGGAGCATTATTGTAAATTAAACTATATAAATAGAGTAAGATTTCATAGAATAAGAAAATGATATTATAGAATTTATTCTCCTATGTATTTTCAGAAAAATTCATTTTCCAAGGAACACATGTACAATTAAAGTGAGATAATATATTATTTCTAAATATATAGGGGCTAAAATTAGTTGTGTAATTTCTTTTTAATAGGAAAAAATTGAATTACACTAGTTATAAAGAGATATAAAGGGCAGTATACCTTTCATTAAAAACTAAATATATTTGACCGATTTGCTACTGCAAAGAATTGTTTTTATTCTTAATATAAGGAGAACTCTCTGTCTACCTAATGGTGGACCAACCACCATTCTACCAATTATACAATTGCCCATACTCATTGTTGAAACTGTAAAACTGCAATTAAATGTATACTAAATGTAATATTTTGTAAATGTAAATACATGTATTCTAAATGTATTGTTATTTAAATGTAATTACATGCATTCTAAATGCAATATTATGTAAATGTAATTACATGTATTTTAAATTCAATATTATGTAAATGTAATTACATGTATTCTAAATGTAATTACATGTATTCTAAATGTAATTACATGTAAAAATAATTACATGTATTCTAAATGTAATTACATGTAAAAGTAATTACATGTATTCTAAATGTAATATTATGTACAGTCGAGAGCTGAAACGTCATCCCGTTGGTGTGGTGTGGTAGTTAGGAGAGGATGGTGCCAGCTCAGGTGTCGTCCACGTCACTTGACCATGGTTCAAAATTACGTGGTCCGTCGCCAAAAGCTCTCGTGTAGCTGAACAGTGCGATGTTAATATTCACTCAAACTCAATATTATGTACATGTAATTACATGTATTCTAAATGTAATATTATGTACAAGTAACTACATGTATTCTAAATATAATATTATTTAAATGTAATTACATGTAGTTGGAAAATATAATATTATGTAAATGTATATACATGTATTTTAAATGTAATATTATGTAAATGTAATTACATGTATTCTAAATACAATATTATGTAAAAGTAATTACATGTATTCTAAATGTAATATTATGTACATGTAATTACATGTATTCTAAATGTAATATTATGTAAATGTAATACATGTATTTTAAATGTAACATTATGTAAATGTAATTACATGTAGTTCGAAAATGTAATATTAGCAAGCAAAGCCGTCCATTGCAATTAAATGTCATTTCATTGAAAACTTGTTGAGATATTGGGGATAAATCCAAGTGTGCTGGAGCAAATTTATTGCAGCATCCTAAAAAGCCTTTTTTTATATATATAGTGATAAATGAGCGTGCAAAAAATTATATTATAATTTTTTTAGAGATAAAATGGGTGAATACCTAACTTTTATGTCAAAAAGGGAACACTTTAATAAACACTATTTATCTGATGTCAGATTATTTTTCATGTAGTTTTCTCACATGCAATTTCTTACTCTAACAAATCAATTAAGACTCCTTTTTACAGTTTTACACCAGGAAAGTACTTTTTCCTACAGCATTATATTGCTTCTTGAAGGATTTATCTCTTTACAAATTAATCATTTGTGAGGCTTTGACAATTTTGAAGATGAGGTTTGGCACTGCTTCAAAAATGCAAACTTAAATAATATTTCAAGACAATTTGCAATGTTCATTCTTGTGGATGTACAGTTCCACAACGGAATTGATGGAAAGTATTCTTTGATGTGGAACTTAGGATATCGAAAGTTAAATATATATGTACAATTATTTAATATATAAAAAATGCCGCTTCTTAATTTCTGTCACTTCTTTCTGTTATTAAATTTGATTTTATGTACATTAAATTGTTAAATATCAATTACCTTTTTAGTGTTATACAGTAGAAGCCCGAAACTCGGATCTTGATAACCCGGCCAGACCATTACAGAATGCAGTGTTGAAAACATAATGGGATATTTCATATTTCCTTAAAAAAAGTAGTTTATAACAAGTCGGCTTCTAAATTTTTATTATAGGTAGCTTTATGCCTTAAAATATTTTCCCGAGGTTTGCCCGATTAGGTAAATTTCTGTACACGATATAATCATTAATTTTCATTTTCATGTAGTTAATGATCTATATGCCTTCATTTGTATGTACTTTTATTTTATTGAAGGTTATTTAGGTGGTATAATATTTCTGTTGTATTCATAAGCAAACAGTACATACAAGTGCAATACACTACTTTTTGAGGAAACACTCCTACTTTTTCTTTTTAACCCAATTCTCGATAACCGGGTATTTTCCCTAACTTAGCCTCCCTTCTGTCCACATTACGTCGAGTTTCGGGAACTCTACTGTAGTATCACTTTTATTTTTTAATTATAAAATCTTGTAATAAAAAAGTACTCACTATTTCCAACAATTAGATGATATATTAATCACGGTGAAAATAAGAATTGGCATTTTTAAATTAATTTATACATATATATATATATATATATATAAAGGGTCCCGAATAAGTTAAAAATTCTCTTAAAAAATATTTATGGTTTTTTCCCCCATTTCATTGCTGTTTTTTATAATTAAGAAAAGATAAAAACATACTCGGGAACTTATAAGGAACTCATCCACACATACTGAATGGAAAAACAAGCTTTTTCTTTACTAATCAGTGGGATGTTATATAATACTAAAATAATATACAAATTCTACTCAATTTTTTTCTCAGAGGGTAGGTATTTGTCTAATCATATTACTTTTTTTTTTTGAATTATATATATTATAGTACTTGTATCTTCTATATATTTGAATTATTAAACTATTGTAAGCAATTTATAGGAAACCCGTTTTACTTGATTTTTTCAAATCAAGTGTCAACATTTATTTATGTTAAAATTAAAATGCAACATTTTAATGTAGTAGACAAATTTGTTCAAGTGAAATATAAAATATATTCAAACTTTTATTTATAAAACATTTCTCTTACAAAATAAATTTATTTAACGCCAGGATATCGATGATAAAATGCAAATTATTTCATTATGTACGAATTTTTATACAGTGGAATATGTTTATTTTTTTATTGAAAATACTTTAAAATAATTACAAAATAGATTGTTACTTCTTTTTAAATTAGAATAATTGTTACATTTAAGTTGAAATGTTATAATTACGATAAAAACGAACATTCTGTGGCTATAAAAAACTTTTAAAATATAAAATAAACACATAGAAACTAAAAATGTGAACAAAGTTGATTACATATTTAACATTTTTGTGGTAGTAGAAACATCTGCAAAATTATTTGCTATGAACATTCCAGTATTGGAACCTAAATAAGTGGGTATCACGACTAAATACCTGAGAGAAAATCCTATGCTCCAATAGATTTAACTCACGTTATCTGCAACACGTCTAAAAAGATTATATGTCTATTACCGTTGTTGCTAATAACATTAAGAGTCCTTGGGGCAGCGAAAAGTCTTCATTTTAAATCATGCACTTCTGAAAAGTACAATATATTAATTGGCTCCTCTTCTTTTCAATCTTCCATATCATACGAAGAGAAGTACTTTGATCCAGTAAATTTTCATCAACAACCTCCCCAGTATGCAAAAATGTAATTAGAGTCAATATGTTTGGAATTTGAAAGGTTATAAGTACCTTACATTAAGGATGAATGCATTACTCCTTTTACAGATTTATAGAATATAAAATCAAGATTAATCATTTTACACTGAGATGCCAAAGTGACACAAGTACGTTCTAATTACGTGATGTTAACCATTTATCCTGGTAAAGTTCTGCAATTCGCTACTTGGAATTGACACAACAAGTTTTCAGAAGTCATCCGAATTAAATATTCAAACGTATTACCATTAAAGGAGCACATAATTGCAAAAATGTTGCCGATTTAAGATTTTGCGAATGAACTGGATCGAAGTGCATGTATGTTAATGAATTTATGTAAGGTGACCTACATGGCTAGATCGTTGGCTGAATTGTCAGGAAACAAAAAAAAATATCTGAACTCAAAGTAATCAAGAAGTGTTTGGACCAATGCCCTGATTCATTGTAAATCTGGAGAATTTCAACACTGTTTGGGTATGAATGGCAGCAAATGTTCTCCACGTATATGGACAAATATTTTCAACGAATGAATGATTCTGTTTGGATGCAAAATATCGTCAATGTCCTGAAAAATATTCTGTAGCATTCGAAACCACCTTTAGTGCATACAGTTTCTTGTTGACAACTTAAGTTCTCAACACACTAACCTCTACATTGTGATTCCTCTAAAAAACGCACTGTTTTTCCAATGAATGTCCAAATTATGCATTCACGAGACCAGTAGAGACATTTCAGCTGGTGCCATGTTGTTGGTAAATGTATTCAAGGAGAAACTTGTGTGTTTGTGTGTCTTATAGTAACCATGTTTCATTGAAATGCATTTATAGGCAGATTTGTCGTATGTATGACAATTACACGTGACTACAAAATTAAAGTTTTGGAAAAGTGCACAACATATTTTCATTGATTTTTGTATTATTTAGTGTACTGATTTTGAAAATTACTTCCATTTTTTCCCATCACACCAGGACTTTTTGTAAAATAGATATCAATATTTTTGCTAAAACCCTATTTGAAAAGAAATTATCTCGAACAATTTAGCCTGGGCAATTTGGCAACAGGGATTTTTACATAGATAAATCTATGCAAATATTGGATATTGGTGAGAAAAAATTAATTTCTCAGCAATTATATATATATATATATATATATATATATATATATATATATAGAGAGAGATTAAAACTATTGTTTCCAGATCTCACAGGCTGTCTCAATCGCAAGAAATACAAGAAATTCCTTCAAGATTTTTACATTTTACATCCAATTATGGTGTAGTTTCTAAATAAAAATCACCAACATACTATTTTAATTTGTTTTTATTAAGGTGTTTACATAAAATTATTGATTGATCAAGAAGCGCAAAAAATAGGCTTGTGTACAAAAAAGTCTTCTTTTTGACATTCTTCTTTTATATTTAATCTCAGGACTATTTCTGAGCATCCAACAATAGTGGGATAGCATGTTCTTGCCCATTCTCCCTTGATATTTGAGCTCCATATATTTGATATCTTGATGGAACTTTATCACCTGTTCTTTACTGACTAATTTTAAATTTTTGGGCCAAAGTTCACATTTGAGAGAATCAAATGTATTTTCAGACTCATGAAGCAACCTAATTCTTAAAATTTCTCCAGCTTATTCACTAGAATTATTTTACAGTTAGGATTCTTGGAATTCCCAAAGAACATTTTGGCGGTATCTTTGAAAATAATCCATGCGCCTTTTTTCCTCTGCTGCCATGCAAGTCTCAAATTCGTTATCCTTTATAAGCTTGCGAATATCTGGGCAAACAAAGATTCATTTTTTCAACTTGGTTTTGGATAAACCTGGAAATGTTTTGCACAGATATTTGAAACAATCACCATATGGTTCATTCAACGTTCATTACAGCATTTTCCCAAACTTCTTCATTACACCTAACTTTATATGAAAAGGGGGTAACAATACTTTGTTCGACTCAACTGAACTCACTTCACATACTTGGTGCTTAGTTTAAGATTTGCATTTTTGACCACATTCTGTTTTGACTCAATGTTGAACTTTATCGGAGATGCCCCACTCACCTAGGAACTTTGTATATCAGCCTTGTTGACCGAGAAGGATGGTCATAACTATCAGATCACATCGCAAATGGTCCAACCATGATCGGTATAATTTGTTTTGTTCAGGACGAGAGCCGGGGTTTTATTGTATTCTCTTAAATGCACAGAATTTCAATTGGTACAGATGCGTACTAGCTTCCGTGATGAAGAAGTGCAGCTGTAAAACTCTAATTTGATAAATGTATCAGCAGCCTCAATTCATCTCTATCGTAGGGATGTTGAAATTGCTCATTCATCCGGAAACATCTGATTAATAGACCAGGTTCAAATTTTCTTCAAAGTATTTAACAAATTCCTGTTCTCGATTTCTGAACCAAAAAAAGTGGTTTCCTTGACCAGTCAGTTTTTTCCTTTCAATCTGGAGACCAACTGTTCATGTGTCCTTTTCGAAAAGGCCCAGATCTCTGGTTAGATCATTAAGTTCAACCTGAGAGAAGGGCTGAAGTGAATCGACTCCAGAGGGCTTATATTCGGTATAAGAGCATTGAATTTGTGAATGATCCGAGTCTGAAGACTCCGAAGAGATAACTGGAAACTAAGTTGGAGGTAAAAGCGCTGGAATATTAGGTCCATAATGAACGGAACGTTTAGGCAAACTGAATGTTACCAGGATTCATTCATTGTTCAGGAATGATCAGCTTTTCATTTTTGCCGTTATACCTATGGATAAGACACGAACAAAAGTAACAATCATTAGAGTGGTGTTTCAGCCTCCTCTATGTCAAAGAAACTTCAAATTGTATGGCATTTTTAATTTCTTTGAGACAGAAACGTAGATCGTTGAGGCACTGTACACCTATTTTATGATGTGCCCATGATTTGTCTTGGTCTCCAAGTTCCATGTCAAAATACGCATGACAAAGCTGTTTTAAATGGTTTTGTAATGCTTATTATGCGATTTTTAATTAAACTATATTCGCTGCATATGTAACAAAATTAATCTGGTATATTTTCGCAACGTCTCGAAATCAAAGCCAGCAACCGTGCAATGCACAATGAAAAATACAACTGTTAAAAGTGTTTTAGATGGCTCACACCACACTTCATCAGTACACAAACTACAACAAATTGCACATGAAAGAAGACTTGGAACCAAGTTTAAAACTTCAAAGTCTTACGTTCAGGATCAATCTAGACGAGTGACAGTTCCAACGTTGTCAAGCCGAGATAAGGATCAAAGTTAATGATTCGCGTGACGCTATTGGCTTAAGAATATCGTGACACGGAGAGAAGGAAGGTGAAGTAAATATTGTCGTAGATTAAATTAATATGGTAATTCTATACTCAAATGAAATGGCAACAATTCTTCCTAGACACAACTCAAGACTTTGATCTACAAACTGAGTATTTCCTTTTCTTATCTATTGTCATCGAAAGTTCCAAAACTTCCCATGTTTATAATTACAGTTAACTTTTATAAATACAAATACAATAAAAATAAAAGCACAAAAGAAATAATTACGATTAATTAAAAAAAAGCGCGTGACACAAAAATTAAAGTTAATACAAAGAAAGCAAAATAATTTGTTTTTAGCAAGTCTCCGTGAGGCAAGTGACTCCGTGTCAATGGCAACCAAAATGAACTATTGTTTTCGCTACAGTTGGTCACATAATGGTATTCTATTTGTTTCCTCATGGCTGAATTGAAATCAACCATGGAGGGAAGAAATTCAAAGCTGTAAAAAATTTTTGGTAAATGTGCATGCAAATAAAAGCAAAATTAAATTTTTCAAAAAACGTGACGTGATGGGAAAAATTTTTATTAATATTTCTGAATCCAGCACTAAGAAATATATTAAGTTGAGCTATCGCCGCTCTTGCATTTTTTCATTGTAACCATGTGTTATTGTTGCCGTTATATACCACAATGTTGTTTGTCTGAGTACTCTAAGCCTAAGTGAATGTATTGGATTGTTAATTGAACACTGTAGGACACAATTATAGTTAGATAATGTTCAGTCATACACAGATATATATATATATATATTCGGTACTCTCTTGAAACTTTGCATACAGAAAAATTGAGTTCTGTGCAAAACAGATGACATTATGTGTCAAGCTATAACTAGTATATCATGTTCAAATCAATTTAATTCCCATGGAGGGATCATAATTTCCTCACTGGTACAAATAAAAGCATTCACAATTTAAAATCTTATATCATTTTATCAGATGTTTTTATCATCACGACATTTTTATATTGATATCTCACAAGTCTGATGTACAGTTTATAAAAATATATCTTATTAATTAAATATTTTCTTATTAAATATATCTTATTATAAAATATATTCTTATTAATTTTATTTATTTTGTTTTGTATTGTAAGTGCAAAAACTAGATTATAAAACAAATATTTTTTTTATAATAATCTACCTTTACTTTTTATAAGTTAAACTTACTTTATTACTGTTTTAACCCGTATAGCATTAAGTCGATCGCGATCAACCTGTGGCCGACAAAACATTTTGGGGTGACCGCCTTCATTAAGACCTAAAACATTCATACTTAAAACATATTTGTGAAGCATCGACGCTAACTATACTGGAGAATCGGCTTTTCACAATCCAAACGACTATGCGTAGATGACACGTGTACCATAATTGGAAGCACATGATGACGCTTAACAAATTCTCTGCCACTATAGGGAAAAAAGCGATCGCCGTGATGCCAACCTTAGAAATGGGTTTCCCCCCACACGCAAACAAAAGGGAAGGGAAAAAAAAGGAAAACATTGATCAGCTTTTTCCACGATAACACAGGATTGGCTACTGAAGCATCTCCCCACAATTTACGCTTCTGCGGGACTGGATTCTTATGTCTATGTTACGTCGTGCTATGGCGCAGCGAACGTGAAGTACATACGTCCGTTCGGGATTCCTGGGGTTTACGTTTGTTCGCTCCCTCGCTGTTTTAAAAAGGGCCAACGGCAGCGGCCGCCCCATAGTTGTTCAAACATTCAATTCGACAATTTTGTGCTACTTGTGTTTCTGTAATAAAAATAGTAATCGGTTATATTTTAAAAGAAGTCTATAATGCCAAGACAAGATAGGAAAAACATACAGTTTTAATACAGAATGGGAAGAACAGGTTTTTTTTTTACAATGGTAACCAAAATGTTTGTTTTTATAGGGGCACACCCCAAATTTTGGCATTTCTGCTTTTAAAATGGACGCACGCAAGAAACGCGGCGGAATTTTTATTGATATCTTTGTGATTTTTTTATATCAAAAGCTTATTTTTACTTTTTAAACCCAACAAACATCTTACCATATTTATTCCATTCTAAGCCGCATCCCAATCAAAAAGGTTTTTTTGAAAAAAAAAAAATTGGTTTAAAAGAAACCAAAAAACAAAATTTAAAAAAAAAATAAAAAAAATTTTAAAAAGAATACAATGATTTTTTTTTTGATTTCTAAGCTTTTCATCGACTTCTAGGGAAATTTAAAATTGAAAAAAAAAATCGGACCCATTCCCAATAAAAACGGGGAAATAATAAATATTGTGGGCCTTTTTTTTTTTGCTCCGGCCCCTTTGGGACCGCAACACCTTTGTAAAAAAGGGAAAAAACAGGCCGTACATTAGAAAAGTGTGCCCCCTCCCCAGGTTTTAACCATTTATTATAATTACAGGTGCTTAAATGCTGTGAAATTCATTTTTGTGTCCCCTTTATTTAAAAATTCCTTTTAAAATCTTTAAACATGTTCATTGCTTTGTTTTGCTTCTATGCGTCAAGCAAATATTACAAGATAATTTCTTACGATCTAAATATCTAAATTTCAGATTAATTGATTGTCAAAATCTTTATTCAAAAGGGCTGTGATAAAAGTTAAATATGGTAAATTTTTTTTTCCCCAAAACTAATTTTGGGTTGAATTTATTTGTAGATATAAGTACATATCTATAGAACGAGTCACTTTTTTACAATAAAGATTAAATAGAAAGAAAACATATACTTTTTAGATTATAAATATTTTAAAATGTTGGCAATTTAATTAAGTAATGAATATGTCTTAGATCAGTCTTGTTATTTTTTTTTTCCATACAAATATTTGCCACTGAATATTTAACATATAATAATAGGCACTGAATATTTTATAAGTATCATTTAGGTATTAATAATCATTTAGGATATTTTAATTTATATACGATATTATCAAATGCTGTTTCTACTGTCATTAAGGCAAAAGTGTTCTTTTTTCAAACAAACTTATTTTGGAATATATTTTTCTTATAAAAAAAGGTAAAATTTAACTCATTGTTTCACACCGTGAGTGTGAAAACAGTTCTTAAAATTCTTACAATGGGTGTATAATATTAAAACATTTATTTTAAGTATCTTAATTATTGAAAAAAAAAATAGGAGCATTTTACAATTAAGAGCTAAAAAATAAAGATAAAACTATTTTGAATAATTTTTAATTATACCAAAAAAAATATTAGAAATTTCAAGTATATCATTTTGATTTTCCAATAGTCATATTATTTGGTATATTAAACATATAACACAAATGAATATATTATAAACAACTTTTTTATTAGCCAGTTTTAAAAAAATTTAAATTTTGAAATTAAAATTCAAAAATTTGTTTATGAAAATACTAACATCAAACATTTTTATGTGACCTATATTAACATAATATGATGAAAAATATTATGAATTACAATCAAAGTTATTGGAATTATTCGCGAACTAAAATGAATAAAAAAAAAAATTATTTTCATAAAATAATAATTCCAAAGAAGCATCTTACAACTAAATTGTTCTAAGAATAGTTTAATACATATTTAATTTGACATTTGTAAGAGTAGAAAAAACATTAATTTGAAATTTCTCAACATATAAGTCCCACATAATGTTTTTGGTGTTTAAAGATTTTTAGTATAGATATATAAAATTACTTTACTGTAATTTCAAGCTATTTATTTAAATGCGTTTTGCTGAAAATGACTGTAATTAAAATGTTTTTTTAAAAAAAATTAAAACTGTATACGAAAGAGAAATGATGAATTAAAATTAATTTATTATATAAATAAACAGGAATATTATTCCTTCGTGTTTTTTAATGCTGAGAAAAAATTAAAATTATATTTGGCAGAGTAAAATAAAATAAGTCATTTACTTAAAGTACATTTTAATAAATTGGATATTTATGATGTCTGCTTCAATTTTAGTGTTTTGCTCATATTTCTTGAATTAAAAAATTCATTAAAATTTAGTTTTTTTTTTTTGCTTTAATTATAAGTACAATACAGTAAAACCTGTTTTTGTGCGGTAGATAGGACCGTTTAAAAATAAACAGCTAAAAAAAATATTGGGAAACATATTTCCTAAATTTTTACATTTAACAAACAATTTCGTTTAAATACTACCCATTTTTCTTTTAATTCGGTGGAGAGGGACCGCAAAAAAAAGTCGCACTTAAGAAATACAAATTATTTACGAAATTTATCAGGAAGTTCTATAACAAAATGAACAGTTAAATTACACATGGAAACATTGTTAAAACACTACTTATTTCATGGTATGCGTGGAGAAGCATTTAAATTGCACATAAACAATTCACTGCTACTGAAAGTAATACAAAGCACTCATCTTCTTGTGATGAATAAGTTAAAAAGTGTTTCAGTCACTTAAAGATAAAAATTTAAGTTTTTTTAGGGGCACCATTAAGTAAGGGAGAAGTTTTTGCGAAAACGTCGGTTGGTCAGTTTCTTGTAAATGTCACGATATTTAGATATGCATGATCAAAACTCTTTTTGAAATTTCATACTCATTTCGGAATTGGTATCTCTTATAAGAAAATGCTATTCCAATTTGTTGGAAAGCTGTATCCCTGGAGATATTTTGTACTTTCTCAAAGAATCCAGTTCCTCTTCTCCGTCTTCAAAATCTATCAAATTATTTATAATGTCACTGTAATTGAAAGATTCGTCTTCAAAGAATCGCAGGCTGTTCGCGCTTTCAGAAAAAGCAACTGAACGTTCATTGTCGAGGGTTTTGTTTAAAATAAACAAACAGAGCGCCCAAAAAGTATATATATATATATATATATATAATATATATATATATATGTAAATTGGGATATATATATATATTAATGTATTATATATATATATATATATTTTTATATATATAAATGTATTGTGTATATATATATATATATATATATATATATTTTTATATATATATATATATATATGTATATATATATATATAAAATTTTTGTGTGTGTGTGTGTACCAGCAAAGTATAAAACCCCATTTCCAGGGGAACCTAGGTTCTATAGAATGCCCAAAAGGGTTTTTTAAGGGGAAAGAATAAAAAAATGTCGTTATAAGGCTATTACATTAATGACGTACATTGCTAAAAATACAAATGTTATTCTGACAAATTGATTGGAGTGCCATTAAAAAAACATTCAAAATGCTGTTACGAAATGTATATAAAGTAGTGTAAATAATTTGCCTTTATCTTGCTCTGAATTAGATTTAATTTACGTTAAAAGTGTAATATTCACAAGCCCTTACGTTATAATGGGCCGTCCCTTACGTTTTAATGGTGATTCAATAGGAACTGGGCAAAATTTTGGCGAAAGAGCCAAGTTGGCGTCATTTTTGGCAACCAAGTTTGTGATTTGGCGACTATTTTGTCTGCTTTGCGATCATGTTGGCAACCGTTTTTGGCGAGTTTGGGACCCTATAGATTCTTCTAGAAATTAGTAGAGAAATCCACTAATTTCAAGATCTATGACGCAAGCAGGTCTTTCTCGTATTCTCCATGAGGGACATAAATACAGAAAGATGCTGGCCGAAAGGTAGTAGTATAGTTTTGACTAGCAATCAGTTAGTATTGTTCTGATTGTTAAGTGTTAAGGATTCCCCAGGCTGTTAACGACGATTGGTTGTGAATAATTTTTTTATATACGCGTATTTAGACACTGATAATTCTGTCGAGTGTTTTGAAAATGTGAAGACCCCGAGATTTTTTTTGGGAATATTACTGTGAATCCGATTTACGGTTGGTTTTCAAAAAATTCTGTTTGCAAAGGGGAATCGTCTTGTTTTTGCGATGTTTGCATAAAATCCTCGAACCCCTTATCTACGTAACAATTTTTAAAGGTAAATGAAAGTTTTACCAAACAAAATTTACGTCTTTCTTATTAAGGAAAATAAAATTTTCATATAAAAATAAGAAATTAAAATAAACCTACTCTTTGCAACATGGTAGGCTTGAATCACATTTTGAATTACATTTCATTACATTTTCACGCAAGACGATTATTATATTGGTACTTTGTCTTACTCATGTATTTGACGAATTGTTGGCCGCTTCTATTAGACTGAGGAATTGCAACTAACAGGATAGGTATTATGTGGTGAGGAATATCTTTCATTTTCAGAAAGTTCTTAAGGCACAAAGTAAATTGTGATTTCGCCTAGACTTGTTTTACAATTCCTTCAGAAGTTCCAAGTCGATATAAACCTTTCTCAGGCATTACAAGTGCCAATATATTAGCATTCAGAAAAAAAAATCACAGATTTCACAACAATATCTTTTTTAAAATAATTTTCAATTTTTCTGGCGGTGGAAATACAGTTCAATATAATAGCGTGTAACATTTTTGTATTTGGTGAAAAAATTGTTTTTTAAAAATTTTCATCACGTCCTTGAAACCCCTGACGTAATAATGTATAGCGTGTTCTAACCATCTTCCGGACTGGTCAACGTTTGATAATTTTATCGTGGCCCGTGGAAGGTGGGACGTTTATTACTTATATTTTAAATTGTTTTGATTTAATAATTTAATTGTATTTATATAAAACTGCCTTCAGAATAAAATTCAGTTGCACCTAAAACTGAATATAAATTGGTTTTATATGAAACATAAAGTGATTTTCGTGGAAAGTTGCACAAGCATGTGAGAAATACACCTCAGTAAATTAAATTGAAATAATTCAATGTTCCCTGAGAGAGTCCCCGATACCATTTGATCCACGGACCGGGGATTGGAATCCACTTTTGTAAGGTACTGGCTCCTTCTTTAACAAGTTAAATGAGTTTTCTATTATTTTTCACAAATAGCACATCATTGCTAATTAGCAACAAATAGTCCCTGGGTTCCTTCGTAGTGCCATTTTGGCATTTTGTACATCAGTTATTAACTTCTAGTACGTAATTTCAGTAAAGAAAAAACTTTTTATTTTTAGCATGAAATCAAATTTTGGCCACCTCTTCGCCGAATAGTTATTTCATGTCCATAGACAAGGGATCAACCTCCTTTCAGTTGTGGCGTGTAAAACCAGTCTACCAATACCATTCAGCGTACCACACTATAGGGGACTTCTGAAACAATTCAAAAATTCACAAATTTGTTGAAGAGTGCAAAGTGACACTGAAAATTGTACCACGTGCCATATGCGGCACGTGTGCCGTAGGTTGCAGATCCTTGCTACAGACCATGACTCCTTCTCCAACACCACAGCCTTGCTTCTCCATTTTCATGCAGAACAGGAAAAAAACAATATTTTGTTGAACAAATTTAAGTAAAATTGAGTATTTTGACACTCCTGAGCAAATCACAATGTACAACTGTCAAATTCTGACCTTGAAGAACGCGTTTAAAGTCTTGCGTCTTGCCATGAAATATTCGAAACGAATCGTAAATGTATTTCATACTTCACTGGTTTCTCATCAGGCACTCAATAGAATGCGTAGGCAATGTGTGAAATATGAATAATATCATATTTTGCCGGCTAGTCTTACACATTCTCTAGAATGTCTACGCATTTTATACTTTGCTGTTAACATATATATATATATATATATAGGTCAATTCTCTACAAACAAGAGATAACATTCGACAAACACATAGACAGCAGGAAAATCACACAATGGGACAATAATAATCGAATTATAAAATATAAAATGAATGCTGCAGTGTTATGAACATTATTTACTTAGGACATAAAAAAAAATTTTTTAAATGTGGGTTTTTAACATGCTTTTGGCCAGCCAACCTTCCCCTTTTTTTTAAATAACACGAGCAAAACAAATGGGGAAAAAATGGATAGAAATATCTAAATCCATTACAAAATAGGGATATATATATATATAAAAATATATATATATATATATATATATATATATATATATATATATATTTATATATATATATATATCGGCATTATCTTTTTTTTAAGTTATATTAACAACACTTTTTTTTATTTTAAAGTACATAACCATTACTTACACATGCACATAATAACTAATTATTTCTCTTTTTTCATATAAGCAGCTAATATATCTTTAAAAAATTAATAAATGAACATTTATATGACATGTCTTCAATATAATTTCTGACCAAAACTTAGAGGCTACTTGCAAGAAATTATGAGAAATATATCTCAAGGTAATAGTATTTTAATATTATTAGGTGAATGCACTTCAATATACAAAATGAATCTGCAAAAAGTAACGCTCAAATGATGATTTTTGAGGACATGACGAGGAAATTTGCGCCCCTCAGTATATCTTGAAATGCTTTAAAATTAACTTCTTAAAGCAGGAAACATTTGACAAATGTAAATCTAAAACTATAAGCCATATAAACTTTTTTTTTGCTTTTTATAAGGGTTTAAACCCCCGGTCACTCGCGCCTGTTTTTTTACCTCGTTACTCCGGGGGGGTAGGAAAAACCCCAAAAATTTTAAACACGTGTATTTAAATTTTAAAAAATAATTAAGTCATTATGATACATATTTATAAAAATACAAAATGTTTTTTTTATTATACAAAAAAAAATTACTAAATTTATTGCATACAAATGAGACCCAACATTAATTTAAACTAAACATACAAAATTTTCATTTTAAAAAAACATAATTTTTTATTTTTTTATAAACCAGTTTAAAAAGTCTATACCAGTTTTAAAAAATATACTTTATAATTAATTTAGAAAATGATAGTGAAATCAGAAAAATAATATTTTTTAAACATTTTCCCAAAAATTCAGAGCAGACTGTATACATATGCACAACTTCTCGCGGGGTTCTCAGCCCCAGAAAAATTTTTGAAGGTCATTACATTCAATCGTTCAAAAAAAAAGGGATTGCATCAACCTAAAGGTACAATGACCAAAAATGGGCGGCTAAGAAAAATTCGTGGTTCTGCACATTTTTTTTTAGAACCCTGGGAGGATTTTTTCTTTTACTGGGGTGTACAGAACATCCCGCGCATTTGGGGGGGTTAATTGTAATTTGAATCATTGTATCCAATATTAACGTGTTCTGAACAAATCATGGACATTTCTTAATTTAAAAAATTTACCCTTTAATATTTATATATATATTTAAAATTTTTAACCCCCCTTTTATATAAATTATTATATTTGCTGTTTCCTAAGTCCAATTTTATAATACTGCATTTCATTTTATAATTTTTTAAACTCGCTGCTCATATTCCTTATTGTGGATTTTCCTACTGTCTATGTGTTTTTTTGAATGTGATTCTGTGGCCCGGGGAGCCAGTGGTATAGGTATGGGTCGTGCCTTTCCGGTTTGCCCAAAATACCACTAAAGACCCCCGTATGGGGCCTTGCACGTTAAATCCAAACTGAAACGTCCTCCCCTTGGTGTGGGAGTTGGAGGGGGTGCCGCTCAGGTGTCGTCCCGTCAGACCATGGTTCAAAATTTCGGGGCCGTCCCAAAATCCCTCATTGCTGAACAGTGCGACGTTAATATTCAATCAATCAATCAATCGATCGAATGTGATTGTTGGATGTTCTTACTTGTTTAGAGAGAATAAAACTATATATATATATATGTGTGTGTGTGTGTGTGTGTGTGTGTGTGTGTGTGTGTGTGTGTGTGTGTGTGTGTGTGTGTGTGTGTGTGTGTGTGTGTGTGTGTAATGAATGACCATAATATTATGACCACCCTTTCAAAACAACATTGGACCACAAAAGCAGGGATTTTTCTTGGCATGTACTTTATGAGTCATTGATGGGTGCTGTAAGGAATTTGAGACTATATACAATAAATTACACTTTCCAGTGCCTTCAGATTGGATGGTACTAGATCCAGCGTCTAGATATCCCTTTTAATCTTAAATCACAAATTCTCATTTGGATTGTTATCTGGCAATTGTGCCAGCCAACTGTATAAATTTTCTGCCGTGCTTTTTGAATCATCTGGGTTCAATGCCAATTGTTTAATAGTTGTAATTATACTGATGAATGTTTCCATATTTCTCAAATAATTTATAAATATAAAAATATGTATATACTTGATCTGAAAAACCAAATGTAGGGTTTGAAAATACCCACGATTAAAAGTATACATGCAATACCAAGAAAACATTTCTCAATCTATAATACTTCTTCCACTTGCTTGAAGAGTTGTGGCAATGCAGATGGGGTTCGTGTTTCCTCGTATTCACACCTTACTATGTGCATGATGTGATAAAAACGTGATTCATTGGACCATTTCTCCTTTTTCCTATCCAGTTCAAATTTTTGTGCTCCTTATGAAAAGGGAATTTTTCAAAAAAACTTTGATAGAGACTTTAGAACAGGTCGTCAGCTGCCATAGCATAGAGTGTACTATGCAACGAAAGTACAGAGACGATCACAGTTGCTCCTTGATAAAGACCCTGAAATTTGAAGTACTGTTGTTCTGTTGTGTTGGAATGGACAACTTTTTATTCCTTTCAGAGAAACTTTGTAGCCTGGGGACTACCACAACCTAACTTTAACGACTTTCTGCTTGGACTTCCTCTTTCTGTGTTAAAACATTAATAAAATGCTTTCAAATATTTCACTAGTGCAGCCATTTTTCTGATTTTGTTTTGGACGCTTCGAGAATCTACAAACATCTAGCGTTCAAACACTGCTAAATCACGTTTTTCGATATTTCTTCACAAGCAGCACAGCGCAATTGATGTTTTACTATTCCTGCATTCCGTTTATGTATAGTAAAATTGTTCTAAAAATACTCTTTAAAATAGAAATATTGTAATATTATACAATGTTGAAAAAATTTCCAGTTTTTTTTTTAATATTTAATTTAAAAGTCTGGAAAAAATTATAATATTTTATTTAAAATTCGTAGAATTATTCAAAAATAGGAAGTGAGAGATAATTCACTTTTCTTAAACATCCTTATAAGTTGCTTGTATCAATCTATATAGTAAAGTGAAAAATATAGCAATGGATTTTAATAATTATTCTTTTAATTGTCCGAAAGATTGGTGTAATATAGATGCAACATTAGATGCAACTTTTTTCCTCGTTTTTTTCTCCATTGTATGCTAAATTTCTAAGATTATCCACTTTATTTCTTTAAGCAGAACGTTATTTTTCCAAGCATTATACTGTGAGGAAGAAAACATATAAAATAATTAATTCTGCATGAAGATTAATAAAATAATAATATTTTGACACGAATGAACTAAATAAAGCATAATGTACAGTATTCTTACGAAATGCTTGAAAAAAAAATTTTTGTTCTTTTACCTCTGAGGGAAATTTTTTAGGTTTTTCAGTTTTATAAATTATGAGGGGCTGGAAATTAACTGAATGAAAAATACAAATATGCATATGCTAAGTTTAAATGAAATATTTGCAAGTGGATAATACATGACTGCAAATAATTAACATAATTTACACGCAGTATTTAAAAATGTTTCTTACTGTTAGTTGTAGTCTGTAAATTATTTAATTTTTAATGTACCCTCGTACTATATTATGTCTGATAAAGCAAATACTTTAATATATATATATATGAATTGAATAATTATAATTAACTATAGATGTTATAAAATATATGTTTTTCACATTCTAGACAGTAAAAAAAATAAGAAATGCAAAATTATAATAATGTTTGAAACTACTGTATATTTTTACTGTCACATTTGCATAGAATTTTTTGACACATAAAATATAAACCATAGTTGACTTAGTAACACATGTGTAATGAACAAATAAAGGAAATGAGAGTTCAGTAATTCCTCTAAAGCAATATATTTGATTTTTTTTTTAAAAAAAGAAAAGAAAATTATAGTAAAGAAATGATAAAATTTAACATGCAATATTTCTGTGTAAAGTCATAACAAAAAATTTTTATCAGATTGTTTGTAGTATACTATTTATCAAAAAAATGATGTCTTTACATATATATGCTAAAGTACACTCACTTCCAAAAGTTAAGCACGAAGATGTAAAATGAAAAAAAATCAACAAATACTGCTTTAATTAACACAAAATTTCACAGTAAAGTAGCATTTATATTTATACATAAAACAAAATAAATAATTATATACAGAAATGAAAACAATATTAAATTTTGCAAGTTATCAGATAATGTCAAATGGAACTTAAAAAAAAAATTATGTATAAAGTGAAAATAAACAGCATAAAAAAGAAAAAAAAGGACATTAATAGGGTATGTGATCCCCTCTCATCTGTATGCAAAGTTTACACCTTCTGACCATGCTTTCAATTACGTGGTCAACCACCGCAGAATTAAGCAATCGCCATTTTTCTTGTAGAGCAGTTTCCAGCTCAATAAGAGTGGCTGGAGGTGGTAAACGTGAAAACACACGGCCGAAAAGCATCGAAAATTTTCAATGGGATTAAAGGGCGGGCGAAATATGCTCGTCCATACGTGCAATCCCCTTTACTCTCCCAAAGGGAGTCAATTTTTACGATATCAGCTCTATGGGGACGTGCGTTTATCGTCCATTAAAATAAAAAGTATTGCCAACTGCTTCAGGGTACAATCTCCAAAGGGTTCAGGACTTCATCTGATACCGGACAGCCGTCACAGAACCCCGTTTAATGTTTTCAAGTCTGTGCGGTATCCCATGGGGAAAACCTGCCACACCATAATGCTTCCGCCTCGGATGCGTGATGTTCGGTGATGTTTTGGGGCTGATTACGTGTTCCTTGTTTACCCATATCCTATACGCTTGTCATCTGGGTCCAGAGCAAATCTTGACTCATCAGTAAACATGACATTGCCCAGTCGACACGTCATTTCCCATGTTCCGGAAACCCCTTTAATCGTGCCCCTCTTGATTGGATTGATAAAGGAACACAAACTCAGTACCCGGGCATACAGTCCGTTCATTTGTAATCTTCGGGGCGTACAGTAGCTGCAGATATAGCCTTACCAATGCATGCTGTAACCGGGTTCACACGTGTGGTGGTCACTCTGTGTTTCCCACTTGGCTACAATAGCAATATATCGATTTTCCCCGGGGGGTTTTGTAACCCTTGGGAGACCCCCCTGGGGCCTTCAAAAAACTGTCTGTGTAGTTTGGAATTGTTTCCATAAACGCGTGGGGAATTTCAGGGAAAATGAACGCCGAAGAAAAAAGCAACTTACCGGATCGACTGTCCTGCTTCAATGCCCCCACCCGCATGTCAGCGCTCAAAAATATTCCATTCGTTTTCTGGAAGTCATGAAACACGTATTCTTGGGGAAAAAAAGTTGATGAAAATTTTAAAAAACTTTTTTATCCCAAAATTACAGCCAACTTTTTTTAACCCCTTTATTAAGCTGGCTTCTTATTAGAAATGCCCTTTTTGCATATTTCTTGACGCCGATTGGCTGTTACTTAACATATTTGCATACTTTCAAAAAAACCCCTCGGGGAATTGCATCCCCTTCAATTTTTGATTGGCTTCCCGGGAAAATTTGCATTTTTCCTCTCCGTGCCTTTTTTGGGGGTAGGTGTATTTATCTGTATTAAATGTCATTTGGTAAATTAATCTGCATCCCCCGCCAAAAAATAATAAATAAATAAAATCCTATTTCTTTCTACAAGAATATAAAAATTAGTCAATACACAAAACAAAATTATTCTCGAAATAAAATTTATAGAAAAATAATTTTAGTTTCTTAACTTTTCAAATATTTTGATCTTTAAATATTTTGAGTTAGATATATAAAAAAAATCAATGCTATCTCACATAATTAAAAAATTAAAAATTTTCTTTTCTGGTTTCCAATAAAAAGGGGTTTTAAAACCCTTTTTTTTACGGGGTTTTGTCATAAATTGTGTAAAGGGGATAGAGATTTTTTAAAATGTAATAAATTACAGGAAATTTGGGCAAAAAAATTTGGTCACTTAATTTTTTCCCTTTGTAACAAAAAACGTTTTATGAACCCAAATATTGTTTTAAATAAAAATTTTTAAAATTTTTTCAGTTTTTTACAGTTAAATGACGTCATAAATAGATAATGTTGACACAAAAATTATTGCCGGAGCAATTTTAAACGAAACAAAGTAAAATACGATAGTTGACTGTATCTTTGCTAAATTTAACAGTTAATGTAAGTGGTTTTTGTGTAATTAACCTTTAACTGTCAAAAGGTCTTCAAAATTACATGGTCGAGAATAATGCGGGGTAATTTCTTAGAGTGCATCTTATTACGATACCCGATTACATATTGGGAATTATTCACCTACAGAATCACTGTCTTGTATACAGCAATCTTGGATGGTTTTAGATTATTATATATTATATATATTACACGTCCCCCGAGCTTGCACATTTACTTATTGCCAAAAAATAGATATTTATTGTCAGTAAGGATAAAAGAATAGTTTGTTTGGCTTAATAAATTTTAAAAACTCAAAACTTGCTTTCCATAGCGGTAAGTATTTCCTTTTAAGTTGAAAAGATAAAAAAAAACAACTGTATTTTTGATTATCTGTACTCATGTACTTCCATGATCGACCTCAAAAAAAAAAAGAAAAAAAAGGAAAGCATGTTTAAGCCAAAGTTTGATTTTGATTGCAATCTAGATATTGGAGGTGTAGATTGATGCAATAAGGTAACATCCTTTTATCCGAGGGCTTTTGGCGACGGACCACGTAATCTTGAACCATGGTCCCAAATGACGTAGATGACACCTTTAGCTGGCTCCCTCCCTCCTAACTCCACCCCTACACCAACGGGAGAACATTTCACCTCTCGACAGATTAAACGTGCATCGCTGCCCTATACGGTGGGACTTTAGTGGTACTGGACTGGAACTCATGACATGCCTGCCATGATCCGATACCTTGACCACTGGGCTACCGCAGCCCTTTTTATCTGAGAGAACAAATATTAAATCCAGAAATTATATTAGAAATACATATTTTTACATTTACCAGACACGGTAATCTGGAACTCATTTTTGCTTTATAAAAATGTAGTTGGAAGACGTATTACATTTTTAGAGTCTCAAATTCAAGTTGTAGAAGAACATTTTCATAAATATGAAGATGCGACTTCTGCACAAAAGAATCCTGACAGACCACCTACAGTAGATAACACGTCCCATCATAGTGGACGACACATTATATCTAATATTCCTCCTACTCCTGGGATACATGAGCTTACAAGACAATGCAAACTGTGTTGTTCAATGAAGGATGTAAATGGAAAG
>BMAV01009947.1:11391-41683 GCA_019973955.1 Trichonephila inaurata madagascariensis
CCAGACTCCTCGCCGTCCCGGCGAGCCTCTCATTTATAGGCGCGACAGAAACTTCCAGAAATATAACAGCTCGTGTCATTGAACGTGACACTAGTGGAGAGATCTACTACTTTCTAGAAGATTCCCGAGGATTCCGAACTCGCCAAAATGGTCGCCAACGACGCCAAATTGGTCGCCAAAGTCGCCAAATTGGCCGCCAACTTGGTCGCCAAAAATGATGCCAACTTGGCTCTACCGCCAAGATTTCGCCAAGTTCTCATTGGATCGCCATTAAAACGTAAGGGGCGGCATTGCTTGTGAATGGTACAATTTTAACATGAAATAAACATAACATAGAGTAATATAAATGCATTAAACACTCAAATACAAATTATTTACACTATTTACACAAAATTTGTAACAATATGATTTGTTTGTTTATTAATGTGGCTACTTCTTTTTATCTTTTATTATTTTCTTGATCGATGTTTTGCATTCGGTTAGATAGCTATTAAGTTTTATTATAATAATAATATTATTATTACTTTATGGTTACGAGTCAATAGTTCTTCATATTTTGACCCAGATATGGGAAGTTATTAAAATTTTTGGCTTTTAGGAAATCGTCTAGTAGGGAATAACGTATAATGACTTTTCAACATATGGTTTGTATGTGTGTGTGAGTGTGCGCTTTCCTTAGAGTTCTCATACACCAATGTGAACATATAAATTTAAATCTCAACAATGAAGTATGCCGCAGAGATCCGATGTTGAAATTAAAATGGCTTGAGTGTGTGTGAATAGTTATTCCGAGCAATTAATGTCTCAACCGTAAGAAAACGAATGTTTTCTTTAACAATTAAAAATCGTAAGGAATTTTTTTGTTAACATTTTACATTATATTTCATTTCAATTTATTTATTACATAAATTAATTGTTCTTTAATAATTCTTCAGCTGACTCATTTATAAACATGTAGAAAACATATATTTTTCATGACTAAATTTTTAACCATGTCTTTATGTTTTAAAATATAATTAAAAAAAGGTGTCGAAACTGCTCATCTCATTTAAACGCATACATACGTAGAAGTATATTTTAGATACCTTGGCCAAAAGTTTGAAACATCTTTCATGTTCCACCACAATCTCATACTCTTCTTTTCAGTTTCCGAAGCAATAGACCGGAAACTATTCCAGAAATTTATGATGCATCTGAAGCAAAGTACTGCATTTATCAAAATTTCTTCTGTCGAATTTTTAGCAGGAATATTCAGTATAAAGAATACCATGGTTTTAAAATTTCACGTTAGAAGAAATGTTCTGCGTATTTTAACATTTTCCGAAAATGCTATACGCCACTTCGATATTTTCTTGGCCTATACTCTCTTGTCATTCTTTTGACTCCATAGATTATGATTTGTATTTTTGTTTACTTATTTGTTTTTTGTTGTTGTGTTTTGACACATTGCGAAAGATAAAATGAAAAAAGTGTAAAAAAAAAAACAACTTACATTCTCGTAAATTTTCTTTGCGGTGGAAAATAGTGTTGTTGTCAACAACTGTAGCATCTACGCTTCATACATTTGTGTCCATGAATTGTTTTGAAATTGTAATATCTTTTTTTTGGGGGGGGGAGTGGTTAATATATTATATTTTAATATGGCAAAATTTGTATAATAATCTACATCAGATAGATGTATCAAGAATAAAATCGCTTTTATACATGGAAGTATTTCTCAATGCAAATTTTAAAATTCTACTGAAGTATCACACACTCACATTTCCGATAAGATTTTATAACGAATTTTTTCTAAATAATATGCTGCAAAAAAGTAATCTTTTACTGTGAATTTAGTTTTTATAGTTTCTCAATTTTGAATAACAATTTACTTATTTAAAAAATATACACAATAAAAAAAAATTTTCACCTTACGTACTTAAATAATCAGATTTTTCCACATGAAAATTCTAGTTATAGGGATATGTTAGATTATTCGAAACAAATGTCGACAATTAAAATGTGTATAATTTCTAGGAGTGCAAAAGAGCTCTCTCGAATGTCCTGCTGAATTTAAAGAGATAACAGTCATACATCTCCTAACAGGTGATATTGATTAGAATTAACTCCTTCTGTTATTTTCTTTATAACGATCCAACTGAGTCTCGTTTTAGATTTATTCTTTAATAAAACTCATCAAATCTAATTGCTAACTTAATTTTACCCGTTTTATTTCTCCCCCTTTCAACTACAGTGAGAATTTATTGATTAATCCAGGTTTAAAAAACTCTTAGAATTCCATAATTTTCTAAAAAATTTTAAAGCTGTATTTAATTGTTATTAATGAATATTGAGATATTTTACTTTACTTTTATTACTTACATTAATTGAATAAATATCATAACACCACTGATAGGATTATACAAATCGGATTTCAGTAGAATTTAATTTCCACTTAATGTATTTTCCAATATAATAGTTAATCTTTTTAAATCATTTTACTGAAATAAGTATTTACTCTATTGATGATAAGGAATGTTCATATGCTTAACTTGACAATTATTTTGTGAATGATTGCGCAAAGTTTCCAACTTTTTTTATTTCTGAATTTTAAGCTTCATTAGGAATATAGCTTATGATGGAGAATATATATTCGTGAATAATATATCATCTTGTATAATAGAGTGTGATTATACATTATTATAATATTATTATGAATACAGATAATGCCAAAATACAAAGTATTCTCATGCTTTTAAGTTAAGGGTTTAAATATGCTAATGATATAAAACTTGTTCTTCGGCTAATATGGCTTTGTATGCTTCTGCATAATTTAAGGTAAACGTAGTTATTAGTTATAAATATATAATTAAGAACTTAAATCTATATTTTAGCCCAAAGTTTTAAATGTTAATCGCTTTATAATACAGAAAGGTCAAATACGTGCTGCGTAACAAATTCAGAATTACTTACATTCTTATAAGTTAAGAAATTTTTGTTTTTATTATAAAGAATTATAATATTACTTACATGAGTACTGAAAGGGGGAAATGTGCATACAAGTAATTGATCTCACTTTTTATCAAGTTTTTTCTTTCGCTTCCAATTTGACGTTGTTCCAATTTGGTTCCTAGATTTTCATTTGATAAAATTTATATTAGAAAATGATTTTTTACATCAGTATAGAAAGAGGAAGATGTTTAAAAAGTAAATGAATTTTATTTTTGATGAATAATATTATGTGTAGTCAAACAGTAATTTAATTGGCTACAAAATAACCAAGATGATGATCACCAAATTCCACGAGACAGACTAGAGCAAAAAAGTTGTTTTTATTTTGACTGTGATACTATGAACTCTCGATTTGAGAGGTTACTAAAAGTTAGCTTTTACTTTTTAAAAAGCAAAAAATCAACTGAAAACAAATAGGAAAATAAATGTAAGTTATAATTAAATAAACTCGAGAACCAATGAGACTAAATCATAATCCTTACTAATTCATACTCGACTCATCTATGCTTAAATTCAGCAACAGTCATCAATAGGAAGTTCGATAATCCCTCTTGCTCATCCCATTAACTTGTTTTTACATTCTCCATAAGTTTTTAATACTATTTATAAGAACAACTTTACATATTGAAGATGTAATTCCCTTCTTTTTTTAACCTACCATAAAATCCAGCGTGTAACGCGCACCTATACTTTCAAGCTGCAATTTTTAGTTTGGAGGTATGCTCGTCCTATAACGCGTACCCCATGTTTAACGAAGGAACCTGAAATGTACGTGAGCAATGCTCTTATGTTTTGAAGTCATTTATTCGAGGTATTATTCCAAGTTTTAGAAAAAAAATAGTATACTTCTAGAACTACATCCGTTTCAGGTCATAAGGAATGGCATTTCTTTTACAGAAACAATATTGCGACATATGTAGAAGTCTAATTTTTTCCTAGGCTCATCTTTTTTTTATTTTATTTTTAAAGCTGTCATTTTTACACCCGGCGTATAACACGCACCCATAAATTTTGCTCTTATTTTTTTGTGTTAAAAGTGCTCGTTATACCCCGGATTTTAAGATATATTTGTAAAATTCAGCTTTGAGAAATGAACGTAGGTTACCTCAAAAAGCAGAAAGAACTAAGGAAAACCTAATAAAATTAAATGAAGCTGTAAAAACCAGAGAAAAAAAATCACAATATAAGTCTAAAAGAAGAGTTTTTATTGAAAATCATTATTTCTCTTTGTGTAGATTTCTTTTTATAGAAACATATTTATGCTGTAAAATCAGACTGTAGCACTCTTCCTTCCCGGGTTTTTTTTCTATTTAAGAAATTAAATGCACACATCTTGAGTTCCATAATTCTTTACTTTTCAAAAAAAGAGGACCAGCAAATGCATTTCAAAATTAACAATATCTATAGCAGAATATAGAAGAAATATCTAATTCCTTCACACTGACATTGAAACAATTTCTAATAAACGCAACAAACACTTTAAGTTTTTTGAAATATTTTTAAAAAGAATTGTGGACAACATTCTTGTGAAATTATTCCATTCAATCCTACAAATGAAAAAATAATAATTCTATTTTCAATTTTTTTCAGGAAAACGTATAAATGCGCAAAGAATCGCTTAATTGCAATTTTCTTACTCCTGAAAAAGAGTATGAAGTTTTAAAAGGCTTCCGACGTTTTTTATCATTTAATTAATTATCGGTTATCATCAGCAAAATTTATATGGTTAAAAAATCGATGTAATATTAACACTGTCATTAGTAATATTATCACTGCAAAAAGATTTATTACATAGCCAAAATATGTAATTATATGTATCAATTTTAACATATAGAATTCTTTAATAGTCTTTGATATTCGTTTTCTTACTTTCATGTAAATCAAGAACAATGGCTAAATCTATGAGATTATAATTATGGGATACTTGACTTTTTTAACATTAATAAACGTTCAAATCCAAAATAAAATAATTTCCAATTTTAAAAAAAGTTATGTGATATTGCATGCAGGAAAGACATTGCGTCAAAAACTGTATAACTTTAAAAGAAATATAAATGTAAGTGTAGTAAAATTGTAAAAGTGATTCAAATCAATAATTATCTGTAACAGCCATTTAAAATTTTAGAAAAAAAGCAATCAGTTTATGAATAAATACAAATAAATATAACATTTCTTTATATATATTTTAAACTAACTCACACATTTATTTTGCAAACTAGTGAAACTAAAATGATCGAATTTTTTTTATAACTGTAAACATTAAAGTTAAAGCGCTTAAGTTGACTATTAATTTAGGAAGACTGTCAAAATTTAATACCTAAGGTACAGAAAAAGAAAATTATGTTTTGAAAAAAAAATGTAAATAAAATAGAAAAAAAAGAGAAAGTGCAGGTTGTTTCTCAAAACATTTTCTTTAAGTTATTAGGAAACATTCCACACGAATAACTGTTACAAGAGATGAAAAGTGCTACCATATTTCTTCTCTATTTCATGAAAGATTTTAGCACATCTCTCAAAACTACATTTTAGTTTTTCTTTCCATCTCACACTTTTATATAGTTTGCTGTCTCTTTTGTAAATATGTAAGTCTTTTAGAATCCAGTTTATTCCCTTCTTTAAAATATCAAACCAATGTGAGCTGTTTTCCAAGGAACTTAATTCGAATAAATAAGTTTTTCAAAATTTTCAAATTCTAAGGATTTCTCTTGAGGAACTATTTCTTACGTTGGCTATAAAGTAATATTTCAAAAATAAGCCAAGCTGAAAAACTACTTTCAAGCCGACTAAATTACCTTCGATGTTTTAAAACTAAGCGTTATAATACTCTTTGAGTACATATTTCTTAATTTTTATTTTTTATTGTAGACATTTAAGATATCAAAAATCTCTGTTTTTAATAACATGTTGAATATCTATTGAAACACTATATTTTTGCTAACATTCCAAGACTTAACTTTTGGTTTATTATCAGTGATAAGTATTACCAATGAAGAGCAATTCAGTTTGAAAATGACTGCAGCTCATTCATAATACATTGATCCTTTCAAAATGTTCTTTTAAGTAAGTGAAATATTTTAAAAGAAAAAAGTGAGCCAACATCTATATTTTTTCCAATTAACTTTATATCATTGAATCGAAATTTTTTTAAACAAATTGAAAACATTGTATTAAGTTGTAGTAGCTTTTTCACAGTCTTCGTAACCTTTTTTAATGAATGAAATAAAATGAATTTACTTGAACATTTTTCCTATACATTGCCTCATTTGCTGTATAATAGTTATCAAATTTTAAAGCGTTTTAAGACATTTCATTTTTTATTTACTTTTTCGATATCGATTACATTAACGGATTGACATTGAATCATTTTCCTTTTCGATAGAATCAAGGTTAACCTTGAGATAGATATTACGAAAATAAGGCTCCAACAATAAAACATTTAAAAAATGCAATCATTTAGTAGCATTCTTTTATCTAATATTTGTAATTTAGGCACGTACTGTCATATTCTATGACACAACTAAGCCATTTTATGTCCCTCTTCCATTTTTTTTTGCTACAGATGTAAAAAAACGATGAAGAGGGGAAAAAACTAACTCGTTTTTTTTCAGCTTGACTAAGATTTAATAAAAGATTAATGATTAATTGCAATAATGGAGGTATTTCTTCCATTGTAATGAATTAATTTATAGAAAATAATGGTTCTGTGAACGTGATGAACCTTAAATGAAAATCAAATCTGATTTCTGCTACGTGTTGTACATATATATTTCGCTGAAATACGCAATACAAAAAAGGAAGAAATGAAGCAGAAAACGTTTGTTAAATATAAAAATTCCTCTACCATTAAAAAACAAGGCTTTTTTAGAACTAACTGCTAAGTAATACCTTTCATAACAATAAATTCAAAGGTTTACAGAATAGTTTTAAACTCAAAGCTATAAAAAATTGCTATATCTTCATGCATGTTACATGCCTACAAATGGTTAAAATTATGAAACGTACGTAGTACTTCGTGTGTGACAGTTCTTTTGACGTTATAACTATTCTATTTTCTGAATAATTTGTGTGTGGATATAAACAGCAAATGAATTTATTATTCCGTAGAATTTTAGAAATAAAATTAAATATAAAGCTCTATCATGTACATAAATATAATTTTTAAAAAATACATTTAAAAAAATAATTCAAAGAACTAAAACTCAAGTAAAATATAATTCTCGTTTAATAATAGTATTATTGAACAACATAATTTCGTCAGAAATAGAAAAAGGGATACATCTTTCATTAATAATAGTTCTAATATAATTCTGAAAAGAAAACTTAAATGATTAATTTTGACCAAGAATCGAAAATGAAACTCTGTGACGGGCTCACGCATCATTTCTGTAACATAACCTCTGGGTTCTTTGACGGCCAAGATTAATGGCAAATCTTTTCCAACCCAAATCCAAGAAGTGAAATTCAATTGTGAAGTGCAAATAAGATAGCTTTTAAAAGAACAGAAGTTTCAGTAAGCGGGATGGCAATTTAGGGTAAAGTTATGTTTGGAAGAGATACGAGTGTGAATTGACGGCCTATCATAAAGTTACCATGATTTCTAGCCATTACTACAAGGTGCATACCATTGCACGCGCTCCCAGGAGCTTCGTACCGTGATAGAACCTTAGTTTGAATTAAGGTAGGACTGATTATTTGATATTAGGACTTGTAATATTATCAGAATTGAAAGTAGGTGGATAATATAATTATTTAGATAAGTAATCTAAGTTACGCGATCAGGTTTAACATTTGCTGTGTATTTGGTTTATTCTCACTTAATATAAGTTTATCTAATTTATTAGAAATTTAAGTTATATTCTTAATAAAGTCATATTAAGAATTTTAAAATGTCGATTCATTTCGAGAATCCCACACCTCAAATTCACGCTGACAATCAAAGATATGATCACCATAGAACGACCATATCACAACACTTTTTATGAAAATGATTAATGAGTATGATTAGTTTCTCGATATTTCACAGTTTTCTTAATAGTACGCTTAATAGAAGACTGTGTCCACGTATCAAAACTGATCAAAATGATGAACCATAGTTTTAAATGTATAAATAAAATAAACAAAATTACTTAAAATATTTCATTATTTTGCATTTTTGAGAGAATCTAAAGGATTTCGGAGTAAAATAAGAGAGATGAGATAAAAGTATAATTTTTTGCCATTTACTTTATCTAGACCATGATAAAAAAAATAAAATAAAGAGTTTCATTATGTATATTAACTATCCACACACAGGAAATTTTTGAAACTCGTTTCTTGCATTTCAAATATAAACTTATTTCTGTTATTCAACCTTTATTGAAGAAGAGTATAAATTAATAATGACTCTATTACTGAAATAGCTTAAGCAGGATTTATAGATGATAACCTCCATTTGTAAGCTAATATTTATCTGGGGGGAAAATTCACGCATTCGAAGTAAAATATCATGAAATGCAAAAGATTTGAACAGTCGTAAATATATATACATATTAAAAATTCAGAGATTCTTTCCCTACATTTTATAACACAAGAGTTATGTTGCCAAAAAATCCTCATTTCTGCAACATAATTAGTTAAATTAAATATTTGTTTACGAATTTTAATACATTTACGCATCTGTTTCGTAATATTTAAATGTATGAAATCAATGTAATAAGATCTTGAAAACCTTAAGTAAACTCCTTACAGTATTTTTAAAGCATACTTTTGGAAAAATATATCTCTTTTGAGAAGTATTTTAAGCAAAAGAGAAATATATATGCATCATATTTTCTCCATAAGTAGAAAATATTTCGAGAGAGATCTGTGTTAAGTATCAATTATCTGTAAAATAACGGTATTTTTTGGCGTCTAGCCTGAAAAAAACCGTTTATTTGTTTTTTCAGGTTGCGATTTATAAATATTCAAAAGAATGTGTGTACAGTTTTAAAATAAAATATTCGCAGAGTCTAACAACAGATTATTAATTTACAACTTCTGCTTATTGTTTGCCATTGAAGACCCGGCGTATATAGATACATATTGCACTTTAAATCTTTTAAGGCTTGAACGTCCTCCATTTGATGTGGTGTGAAAGTTAGGAGGGGGCCAGCTCAGGGGTCTTCCTCATATGACCAAACAGTTCAAAATGACGAGATCCGTTGCCAATAGCCCTCGTGTAGCTTTATATTGCGATGCGCGTGATGTTAATACATAACTCTCTCTCTCTCTCACTCACTGTTCTTATTGTTATGAAAAAGTATTTTTTCTGTATTGAGATGCAATCATTTCTTATCATGACTGACTACTTTTGGAGCTGCGAAAGAGTATAAATGAATAATTTCTGGATATTTAGTGTCAGAATATATATATATATATATATAATTGTCCTAAGAATATTAATACAAAAAAATTATTTAAATGAAATTTTTTAGTAAAAAATGAAGAAAAAATGGTATTTAAACCATTCTTCTTTTGTGAATAGTGATTCTTTAATAATAATAGTTTGCCTATATATAGCTAGGACTTCTATACAGAGGATGAACTACGATTTTTGAAAAATTCAGAGTATTTTCCGATTGAAATAATAACAGGTGGTGCTTGTTAAAACTTCTCTACTCTGATATAATTAAAATATAAATGAATCCACTTCTAAATTATACATTTCAAAAATCTTAGTTGAGGCTCTGTATAGCAGACATATTTTTATTATAGATGCTTTTATATGTATTAAAATATTTTTATTACAACAAAATATTTTTATTATCGAAGCATTTTTCATGCAAGGAGAATGATTTAAATACATGTTACTTTTGCTTCCTTTTTTGCCATAACTATACATTTAAAGAATGTTTTATTGTGATAATAATTTTAAAACAATTTTATATGTATATTCTGATTCAACTGACGCTAATTATTAAGGAAAAATTAGTCATATATAAGCTCTTTCAAAATCATGGTTCCGAACGTAGTCACCTTAATATTTCGGCAAAGGCTTAGAATATAGTAGAAGTCTTTTCCAGAAAAGAAAAAAAAATATTATCTTTAATACAAAAATATCATTACATTTCCTGTAATCTTCAACGAAATAAATCTACTTTTTATAAAACAAAACACACTTGAAAAATACACATACCTCAATATAAATTTTTAATATAATAACAATGAAGATGATTAAAACGTATTTGTCATTAAGAAATATGTTCTGTACAATTCTTCTGGGTTCGATTTTCAATAAACAAGCAATTTCATAGGTTTGGTAATTATTTTATGTTTTAAAGATTTATATAAAAGTAAAATATACTGACATTTATGTACTCTTATTATTTCAATTATGAATTTTTCTCCTCATTCAAGTTATCGCTTCTTGATTAATTATGCAAAAAACTTGCTTATTGTTATGAAAATCAAATTAAACCTTAGTAATTTAATTATCAATTCCGTTGTGTGTGTGTGTGTGTGTGACACTTTTTAAGCTTATTGATTTGTTCCAATACGTTAACTAAGATAATTTTATAAACATTTTTATTTTCTGATAAACTACTGCGTCTCTTTATTAGAAATATTTATTTATTATAATATTAGGTAGAAAAAAAACTGATAAAGAGAAGTAAAATTGGCTGAAGCAAGAATACAGTTGAGGTTTTTATAAACGCATAGTTCTAAAGTTTTTATAATTATACGTAATATTCCATAAGATTTCAGACACCATTACTCATTGATGAGTTTATTCTGTTATAAAGTCAACACTCCTTGAAACTACATAAACATTGTCTTGAAAGATAATTTCTAAAGCTATATATCGTTAACACTAGTAAAACTCTAAATTACGCCATACTTAAACTAACAACTGAAATATTTAATATTTAAGAGCTATAAAAGTGTCTTTTGCTATAAGATATTTAAAACGTAAGCCGGGACCTCGTATAACACCATCTTCCTATCTTATCTGCCAAATAATACT
Organism: Trichonephila inaurata madagascariensis; assembly: GCA_019973955.1. Taxonomy (NCBI): domain Eukaryota; kingdom Metazoa; phylum Arthropoda; class Arachnida; order Araneae; family Nephilidae; genus Trichonephila; species Trichonephila inaurata. The sequence goes on from BMAV01009947.1 coordinate 22,364, forward strand.
CGCTCTCAAAAATACGTGATTATATAGATAACGTCATATATTAAGTTAGCTAAGAATCATAGCCCCACATAACAGAACTTAGGTGTTATAATGAACGTTGGTGTACATAATAATAGCTCCTATGCCACTTCTTGTATGAGAAAAAAGTTTTGATAAGTCATAGAATTTATGTTTGCTTATTGCCTGTATCATTTTGTTGCTTTGACCAATTTTATAATAGTCATTTTTTTAAATTAGTTGTTTATTAGAGTAGTATAAGCTTGGTTAGAGTGCTATACTTAGGTTTTAGTCCATTTTCAAACGGTTTATTTCTAGTGTTTCTTGCACTATTATGCATATAAGCTTTCTGCTGAAGTGGACCTCAAAGAACAAGCTTAACTCTACTTCATCAGCCTAAGTCAATGACCATTTTAAAAAATATAGTAGTTTTCCATTTCGGTCAATTGACTTTTTATTTATATTTACTCAGATTTTGATTTGCTGTTTTTGGTTACCAATTTCATAATTTTTCCATTCCTTATTTTGTAGGATAAGTCATTATGTTTATATTTATTGTATTATATACATATAATATAATATATATATACCCGAGAAAATTAGTATATTGCACATTTCATTAGGATAAATATAAAAGACATGTATTAGTATTCTGTGAAACCTGAGAAGCAAAGGTAGAGGTTTTGAATGTGATATACATGATTTATTTGAAAAAAGTCACCAGTTAAGAGTTAACTGAATTCTTTACGTGAGAAATATTTTATTTTATGAGTGAGATGATAAATTTCAAAGCGAAATAATTTCGTTAATGAAACATTCTAAAATGCCAGTCCTAATGCCATAAGTAGAAACGATTATTCAAACAAAATAAAACAATCTGGATGAAAAAAAGATTTTGACAGCATGGGACGATTGATAAATTTTTCGACTGTCAACTAAAAAAATGTCTCTCGATTTGGGAAAAATTTCGAAACAATTCAGCTTAAAAACTTTACGTGTCAAAATTTGGAAGAGTCTTGAGTAAAATACTATTAAGAAATGTATAAAAATGAAGAAAACACCACAAAGTTAATGTAACATCATCGAAAAGAAATACTGAAGTTGACTAGAAATGTCGTGTTATCGAATGGTGAGTGAAAAAAAAATTTTTTTGATTGAAAGAATTAGCTTGACGGTCTTAATGGCTACAAACAAGTATTGGAAAGAACTAAAAAAAATTGTTCTCCCGACTAATAGGAGAAGGATTAATAATGGTTTGGGGAGTATTTAATCATGATGGATATATCGTAAGGTTTATAGCGAAGCTCGGATGAATGGACTATGCACTGTATCTGAGTATGCTATATGATCATCAGATACCATTTGGACATTGATTAAAAACTGAAAGTGGTGCTTACTGAACATTTAAGTAGTAAAATTCTTCTTGCTTTATATCTAAATTCGTGCATGAATTGTCTTAAAGATGTAAAGGTAATAACTTTTGCAATAACCAAAAGAAATGTCTAGACAGGAATCTTATGGAAAACCTTTGGGGCTTATCATATTTCACAAAATTATACCTCTTATAACTACTTGACAACCTGTAAATAAAATGTACGTATACATTTTTTTCTTACATCTGTAAAAGTGTGCTGCTGCATTATTTACAAAATATTCCTCTTGTAATAGTCCTTTTCGCCAGCGAAATGTCTTAGAGAGAATTAATAAAAATAAAGTAATCAAAAAGTAAATTTTTTTAAATTGGAATTACTAAAACCTGCAATGTATGTTTTTGGTTTCTATAATACTTTTTTTTTGTATACTCAACACTAAACTTCATTTGATAATACTGTCTCAAAAAAAATACGTTTTTATCAAAATTAATGAGTTTTTCTTAAAAATATTAAAACATTTATGTGAAGATAAATACACATAGAAAAGCGGAATAAACACACGCAGAATGTAAATAATGAAACCCTTCCGGTGTTTCTTAGAAAATTCATTAGTAAAGTTAAAATTTATTGTGTGTCGAAAATTCTTCAATAATTGTTTTGCTGCAATTCTTTTTAACATTCTTAAAATAGAGTTATATTCACTTTCTATCGATAATTTGGATTTCAGTGCAAACCTTGTTATGCTCATAAAGCCTAGACCACTTTTACACCTCAGCAAGAAAGAAACTGTCCAATTAAAATTGTCTGTAGACAGGAAACATTTCTTTCATTCTGATAATCTTCAGCTCGTCAATGAGTTATTGCTAAAACTTATGGTATAACCAAAATCTTAAAAACTATTAATTCAAAAGAATTTGAGGAAACAAATTATTTATTGTATTCTGTTCGTTTGAATTGTTTTTAAATTTAGTTTTCTTAAAGTTTCGGTATCAAAATAAATACAAATGTTTCAAGTCAGGAACGTCAGAACAGTTTAATTACTTTCAGTCTTACCGGGAAACTTCTTGCATACTTGTTTACATACATCGAACTTGATCCCCAAAGAATTAAGAAACTTCCTCTTCAAAACTTCCTTTTTAAATAAATAATAGACTTAAGAAAAGTTGCTTACAATCTCATTAAATCAGTTTGTGCTGTTAAATTAATGACTTTTGGTTTAAAAAAAGAAATGATCCTATGAAATGGAGATTCTCCCTTTTTTGAAGAATAAATTCGACATCAAACTTTTTTTTCATAAATTATTATATGATTTGTTATAAAATAAAATTCTCATTAAATGATTAAAATAATATTTGAAATCCATTACCATCTGTATTTCTCACTCTTTGTTTCTTAAAAAGGTTTTTATATTTTTATTTCTAATACTTTCTATCAATTAGTTGGAGATCTCAACAAAGTTAAAGTTGTGACTTATATATTTTTTCCCTTTTTTTAAAAAAAAGTTTACAACGCCTAATTAAGACGGATATAAAGTTTTTTGGAGAAATATTAACATCAAGTGAATATCCACTATTTTTACACCTGAAAAAGAAATTTTGTCTTGCAAAAGATTTAAATTTATATCATCATGATTTATTAAAATAGAAATAAGTTGATATAAATTTATCGAACAAAAATTCTATCAACAATTCTTCATTTTAGCATTTTATATAATCAGAAAATATTCTTAAAGTGATTCGTTATATCTAAAAATGCTAAAAGAAAATATCGCGCATAAATACTTATTATTTTGTAAAACACTCTTTTTCTGTATTGAGATATCTTGTGACCTTCATTGGAAAATTAAAATTACATAAGTTTCACCAATAGTTGAGCAGTGAAACAGCTTTTGTGCATTATATATAAGATCTAAATTATTTTTCTAATGTTTTTTTTTTTTTTACTTAGGAGTGAGAGGTACATTTTTGAGAAATACTTTCTATTTTAATATCAGCACTTAAAATGTGATATAACAGCAAATTCAACAAACTTCGAAACTAATAAAGGAAGCTTATTTTATAACGCAAATTCTTAACGCTAACGTTCTTTAGCATACTTTTAATATTTTTCAGTTTGTCTTTTTTACAGTTATAAATTTATTCACTGTTGGAGAACCTCTGGTATTTTCCTAGATTGACAGATTAATTGTTTTTCTCGTTATAGCTATAAGTATGACCGTAATAAACTACGATGGCCTTCCCAAAATTGAGAAACAGTCAAGTGACATGAACAAAATCAGAGCTTGCCCTTTTCAAACTTTCCCCACAGTGCCAGATGTGGTGTTTGAGCATAGACAGATTCAATGCACGTGAACCGCGTTACATTCCGATCTCTTCATGGCATTAGGGCTCGATCACACAACTCGACTGCAACGACACTGGTAATGAGCTCGTAACTGTGTCCACTCAACCCTTACCGTAGCCACATCTAATGAAGTAAGTTTTGGATGAATATTGACGTATTCTAGAATAAATGAAAATTTAAGTAAAATATATTTATATATACATATTCATTTTCAGGATCTTTCAGTACCAGGCGATTTTTCCTGTTAAGCCTAACTCCGCGTTTAAATAGTCATATAAAATCATTACTGTAATAAAATACTCCGAAATTTATTGTTTACAATCATTCCGAATTCCATAAGTTCCAAACTCAGATCACACCAGAGTGATCAGGGGACTCAGAATGGGGAAAACGCAATCTCACATATGATACCGTGTTCCCTGAAGTGATGACATACATGGTATCATGGTCCTGAAGGGGTTAATAAATCGACTCACATTTATTTTGAACCCCGCTATGGTGATAATACTTTCTTACAGAATTATAACATGGACTATAATATGTTTGCATCTAAGACTAATTAAAGTTAAGATTTAACCCTTGCCCATGAATTTAAGTTCGAGTTTTTGAGAAATATGTTTCATATTCGATGTATTCTGAGATTACGGACAACCGATTGTTAAAAAGTGTTTGGGGGGGATGTTTAAATATATATAGTTTCGTATCAATATTTCAAAATCAGGCGAACTTCTTAAGGATTATTAGCGAGAAAAAAATGTAGGCTCATAAACTAGTTTATATACATATATACTTGTATTTTGACAGATTTAGATTCAAATACATGGGGCATTTTTGTAGCAAATGAAATTTTTATTTACTTATTACTAGAAACACAATTTAGAATATTATGATTTTCACAGTAATTTGCTTACAATTTGAATCATTAAATTACATTTAATTTGGTTTTGAACACATTTCAATAAAACAATGCTGTTAAAATGGCCGTTTAATTGTGAATAGTAGTCATAAGTCAACTGTCATTTAAGCATATTGGGGTGAAATAACTAGTAAACTTCATATTGGATGTTAAATTTTTTGAATAATTTTCAGATATTGGGAAAAATTGGTGTTTATGTATTTAATTAATATTTGTAGTTATATTTTTATATGCATTGTGCAGAAAGATTAAAATATAAAACTTAAAACATTAAAAAAGAAATAATAATTTGAAAGTTACAAATAATATGCCCCCCAGAAAGCAATTTAATTTTAAGTATTCAAAAACATTATAAATTCAAATAAAAAATTTAATGTTGCTACGGTCCTATTTTATATATTTACACTACTTAATTTATAATCGAATACATAATAAGGAGAACAGTTAACTCTTCATTCCCTATTTTTAAAAAGGGAACAAAAAGCTCTGATATTTATAAAGAGTTAAAATTATTGAGGTATCCAATGCTTTAACAAAGCTTATGAAAATATTTCACAAAAGTTTTTTCAGAATCAAATTGTTAGAGACTGTTATAAAGAGATTATTTTTTTTTTCATAATTAAAAAATTCTATTATGTTTTATGACTTACTTTTCTATGTGTTTGGCATTCATTTTGAATGATTTTTTTAAATATGTTCATGAAAAAGAGTATTGAAATTATAATTCATAGTTATTTATATTACAATTTGTTCTCAAAATTAATTTAAATTCCATGCAATTTATTCCATTCTGCACTAGGGGTCTCTGATAATATGACGGTATTTTTTTAAATTCACCAGCAAGTAAACTAAATGTAACTGTTTTCAGGAACTATTTATGCTTTAAATTCTAAGCGCGGATTCCATATGCTTCACGAAACTTTTGTGGCATTAAATATGTAGTAATGAGATATTGAGGAAAATTATTCAGTGAAAGGACCTTTCATACTTTATGAGCCTATCCTAGTTTTCATGGCAGATGTCTGTCATTGCATGTTTAATTGGTATGGTGCACAAAATATGAGTTCGTTACTTGTGGTAGTCATTTCACATCACACATCAAACAAATAATGTAATTATTACTACGTTTTCTACCTTCAGTTGCATGTAGTTTTTGAATTATTTACACATTGAATTCAAGTTTCTGTGGAACTATTGCAAAATAGAAGTCCGTGATTATTCTAAGAGAATTTGTGTTAAATCAAATGTCTATAAATATACAAATAAATCATTCATTTATAAAGCTCTTTCTGATTAATGTTCTTAGAAAATAAAAAAAGGTATGTTTAATTGATTTTTCTTACAATTTTATGTATATTTATGTTTATGAGTTATGTTATTTTGTTTATGAGTTACTAATGTTTATTTTATGTTAGTTATATGTTTCAAAACATCGTTAAATTAAAATGTTCAAAGGAAATTATTAAACAAATATATATTTTTAAGAAGACTTATTACATTAATTTAAACTGAGAAATATTTAAACTATATTTTTAAAAAAAATACTTACACATCTCAAAAAATTTTATTTAAATTATTTAATTGTTTTTGATGCCACGTTGGTGTGTTTAGATCTGATATCAAATAAAATGTATTATTATACATATTTAATTTTCATTCTGTATAAATTGTATAAACACTGAAAAGGTTAAGTCAAAGCAACCCATCTTATTCAAAGGAGAAAAAATTTAATATTGTACTCATGCTTTCCAATAATATATTTAAACTTACTGAATTTTTCAAAATTTCATAACATTCACAAGGGTAATGTGTGAAGAACAAACACTTATTTTGGATTCTTATTACAAGGCAAAATTCATGCTTTTTTTTTCTACTATTGTTTTGTGTATTAGTTTCCTTTTCTTTAATTCCAGAATAAAAATAATTTTTGCTTTCAAAATCCTATAATACATCCCAAAATTAGAATGCATGCATTTAACACATAATCTTTTGGAAAATTGCTAATATTTTGTTTATCATTTAAGATATGTATGATCCACATAACAATTTTCGAATTAAAATCTTATATGAATTTCGAAAACTGTGAATTTTAACGTAATTAATAATTAATAACTATTATAAAAACAATGTTTAGAATAATTAAGTGTTGTCAGTATGCTACGTTGCTAGCTATGAAATGACACGTTATATATATACTTCTTATAAGGCGAAAATTTTATTCTTTCTCAGTAATTAACTTGAAAATTTTATAAATCAAAATAAGTTGTGAAGGCTCACGCGCCTTTTCTTTAACATGTCCTCTGGGTTCTTTGGGGGCCAAGATTAATGGCAACTCTTTTCCAACCAAAACCCTAGAAGCGAAACGTGAAGATGAAATGCAAATGAGATAGCTTTTAAATAACAGAAGTTTCAGTATGTCGGATGGCAATTTGGGAATGTTATGTGAGCGATTCATACAAGCGTGAATTGACAGCCAATTGAAGTTATCTTGAAGATTAAGCCATTAGGTCAAGGTGCATACCATTGCACGCGCGCCCAGACGTCTCTTCATAGTATTGAAGCTACGATCAAATTAAGGTAGGATTGACTATTTGATATTAGAACTTGTAATATAACTAGAAGTGAGATTAGGCGGATTAGATATTGATAGTGGTCCAAGTTACGCGATTCAGTATAACTATTATTGTGTGTTTGTTCATAGTAGATTCTCTCACAAATATAATTATCTAATTTGTTAGAAGTTTAAGTTACATTCTTAATAAAGTCATATTAAGAATTTAAAAATGTCTGTTCCTTTCGTAAACCCTACACCTCTAGATCACGCGGATAATCAAAGAAACGGTCACCTTAGGGGGGTGGTTTCACAAAGTTTATTTCTATAGTAATTAATATGAAACTAGATCACTGTTAACATTATGATTATTAGTGCAGTTTTGATCTTAACACTTTTGTGGCTTAGGGAAACGTTTTCCCTCATTTTAAAATTGGTGATCGTCGTATTTAAATAGAATATTCTATATTTTTAAGCATAATGTTAAAATAGAACGTATGCTGAACTCAATAACCTAATCGGGATTGTTTAGAAAAAAAGCTGTAAAATCAAATTAATGTCAATGATAAAACATTCGCTGGTATTTTTCAATTATTTGTTCAGTTTATTGTGTTGTGTTATTCGCGTGCGGTAAGTATAGTTTTGTGCAATAATAGAGAATATTCAAACAAATGAATCATAATGAAAAATAATTCTATGGGAATAGTTCTACTCTAATCCCATAAAATTTCGGGAAAAAAAGAAAAGAAAAAAAAGATACATGTTTTTTTTTTAATAATCTTTTGCTATTTTACCTTCAAACTAAAATAAACAATTACATACTAATATTTACACTTTGGAACTTTATAGTCCTGTAACGGTTAAACATAATTTATAAAAAAAATTGTTCAATAAAAAATATAAGATTTTAAGATTTTAAATAGCTAAATAACTGTAGTCATTCACACAAATACAAAAGCAATTCAACAAAACTTTATACTAACCAGTTGTGAATTTACAATTTATTTGGACGAGAAATATCTTATAGAACATATATTCAGAGAAAATCTCTCAACTGGCAACTTTAAATTTACATTTTTAAAAAATGTAAATTTTTATTATTAAAAAATTAAATGGTGTTAAAATTGTTATAGTTATTCATTTTTTACATTTTCAAAAAATGTAAATTTTGCTTTAAAATTTACATTTTTAAAGATTATTTTTAATAATCTATATTATGATTTATGTTCTCCTTATTGCTTATATTAAGTTATTGAGTTCTCTGAAATTGATTATTTTCATTTTAAACATTTTCATTCCAATATATTTACTACTTCAAAGAGTTTTAAAATGGCACTTTAATTTTACGTATTTTAATAGAAATATAATTATATGATTAAAAATTATTTATTTCATAAGTATAGAAATATTTTGTATACATTATATATGAATATTACTTTTATTTAATTATATGAATACGTAATATATGTAAATCAGTTTTAATTCCTTCTAGCGGAAGTATTCTTTTTAAATTGTGTTGCATTGATAAATAGACACCTAAAAGAGTTCACCCATTTTAACATTTGAGAGATATGCCCTAATATATTAAAAAATTCCACTTGATAAACTTCCTTTATATGTAAAAGTAAAAATAAATCAGTAAGGAGAATTTCAGAAATTTCAAAAAATGTACTTATTTTTCTTGCAATACTACTCCCATACATTTCAATAATTTAAAAAAAAAATTGTGATTTTCTCATAAAATTAAAAGATTTAAACACATTAAATGCAGGACTTTTCTAAAAATGATTTTAAGTCAATTCATGAATTTTATTTCTGCACATTTTTAAAATAGCATGATTATAACACATTTATTAAACAGTTAAATGCGTAACATTTTCACTTCATGGAAAATTAAATGTTTCTCTTATAAAAACTAATACATAAACATATTTATAATTTGAATTTGGAAGATGAAAAAAGAATTTTGAGCTGCATTGTCTTATTTTTCTTTTTTACTTTGTTTAAAGAAAAGCCAGATCAATATGTAAAAAATCTCAAGAATATTTAAAATATTCTCTTAAAAATCACTTGGGGAGTACCTCCAGTGACTAACCCCCATTATATACATAAATTATACAACTGTTCATACTCATTGCTCAAAGGATAAAACTGTAATTTCCATGTATTGTGTAGTTATATTTATTTGTTCTTTTTTTTCCGCAAAATTCCTTCTTGGTGCTCCTCTTCAGTTAAATTCCTCACTGAAGCTGCATCGTTCAACTCTTCATTAACTCCTCAGGTTTTGATAAACCTGCAGATTTCTGAAAAGTTGAGTATTCAGTTCCATTGCGATTGTTAGTAAGTCATCGTATGAGACAGCACTTTTCTTTTCACGCAACAATTTCAGTCCAGACAATCATTGCGATATTTTTCTGTGAGAGCTTGTGTGCAATAATGTACTATCGCAACCGTATTGGTGACATTTTTTAAACGAAGCACATGGTAGCCAATTCAGTGCGTGCGGCACATGTGAAATAGGGGTTTCCAAACTGACGAGTTATCTGGAACGTTAGTATTGTTGAGATAGTACGTAATAAATTGATTACAGCATCATGAAAAACTTTTTTTCAAAAAGAGAGAGATTATTAATATTAATGTTCTCATTCTTTACTAACAGGCCACGATAGTGAAAGTAACTAACTCTTGTCCGGTGTGTCATGAGTTCGAGCCTAATACCATTGAAGACCCGCTTTGTGGATGGGGCCGATGCGCGTAAAATATGTAGAGGCTCAAACGTCCTCCCGTTGGTATGGTGCGGAAGTTAACAGAGGGGGATGCCTGTTCAGGTGTCATCCTCGTCATTTGACCATGATTCGAAAATACGATGTCCGTCTCCAAAACCCCTGGAGTAGCTAAATAGTGCGACGTTAATTTTCACTCACTCGCTCATTCTTTATTAATTCTAAGGTATACAATAAATAAATCGTGTCGATAATCAAGGGAATCTTTTTTTATACGAACACAAGAACTGCACGAAAAAAAAAGACTATTTATATTTAATTAAAAAGATTGGTATTATCTTTCTCCCTGAGGTCTTTCATATAAGTCTTCTTAATTAGAGAACTGATTAATTGCTTTTTTAACACCGCACTTAAGGCAACACGAGAATTATTGGCGACGGACAGATCTCCCGTAATTTTCCACAACGGTCAAGTGAAGATGACACCTGAGCTGGCACTTCACTGATCTAACTTTTTTCCCCAAAATCAACTCTACTGATTTAACAAATATCAGACTCATTATAAGATGGGTTTTCAGCAGAAATAGAACTCAAACACGTCACTCGACTGAAGCATTGTAGACCATTAACTCGTGCTCATGACTGCGTATAACTAGCCCATGACAGCTCTTATTAACTAAAGTAGAATTCAATTCTTTGATGAAGACTACAAAATCTGAGCCTCCTTAAGAACATTTGGAATTCGTGGGAATTGGAATTACTCTTGAATACTCTTTAGCGTCTTTAGATGAGTATTTACTAGTATCCTGCAAGGCAAGGATAACTGTATATAAAGCTACAGTCAGTCTCCCAGGTTTGAAGACATATACCGGACGTTTTTCATCAAAATATCTCCCCCCACACACAAATTTCTGATGCATTTTTTTATTTAAATAAGCTTAGAAGTATTATATATTGATTATTTAAAAAATCATTTCTTAATGAATATTTTTAATATCATTTGATAAGTATGTTAGAAATTGTCACATATAAAATTATCAGAAATGTATTTAACAGGAATTTAGTGAGTACTACGTGTTGAAAAAGCTTTGATAATACCTTTTATAATAAATTCTTATAAAAACAATGTTTATTTATGCATTGTTCTAATAATTCTCTCATTGTATAACTGAAGACCTTAATTCCAGCTCAATTCAATGTATCATAATCAGCCTTATGAATAAAAAGATAGAGACCATAACTGCTGTCATTTTCTTAAAAGAAGGGGAATTTTTGTCCTCATGTTTTTCCTTTGTTTATTCTGGAATACTACCAATAACCTATTGTATGGTTCATGATCGACTTAAATGAACTAAAATTCAGATGATTTGGTTGACTTTCTTGCTTCTATTGTGTCTGAATGTATTTAAAAAAAAACATTTTGACAAATTTTAATGGAAGACATCTATATAAGTAAACACTTTTCAAAGTACAATGATTTACTGCTACTAACGCATTATTATAAGCCACCTAACAGTTAAAGGTAGATAAAGCGTCTCAAAGAATATTTAAAGCTCTCTCTCTCTCTGCTTTTTATATTTATTGTTATTTTTACCGAGGATTCTAAAACAATGAACTGCTTAGCCATTTTTTCTTTAATGTGGACACGTACTCTTAGGTATCGGGCAATTGAAGTGAATAGGAAAAAAGCCCCAAAACAGTACCAGGAAGGGGATCTCTTTTATTTATTTGTCTTTTTTCTGTGGAGTTATGTAAAAAATTTCATCTACGATATCCTCAACGCTTCCAGTGAAGACTTAATATTCAGGTGGATTGATTGTAACTAACGTCAGACTTGAAGCAACACTAAAACTATTTAGGGATGAATCTCGTAACTCTGAACCTCTTTCAAGTGACGAGAACAATTGAATTGACATTCCTCTCTCCAAACTTCTACACCACATCAACGTGAGAAGTTTGAGCCAGGACAGATTTAACATGCTTCAGGCCCTCTACATGGCGGATCTTCAGTGGCACAGAACCAACACCTCCTAGATTGTAGAAGGCATCGGTGCTGCTTTGTGACATAGGAATTAGAAGGGAAACATCGTCCACTATCGTATCCGTGAATACGAAGCTCTTCTGATGCATTTTTACATTTTTTCCAACATCTTTTTGTTATTCAACCAAAACATACAAATGATAAATATTTTTTTTAAAAAAAAATATTAGTAAATTAATTATTAAATTGTGTTTTATGTACATGAAACATTTAAGAATAAATATTAGTTTACTTTTTAAATAATAACTGCAAGTATGTGATTATTATTTACTCCGAACACATTGCAATGAACACAAACATTTAACCCTTAACTTCCCAATTTTTTGAATTTCTATGAAAAAATTATATCATCTAGTTCTCAAGCGATAATAAAAGGGAAAAATATTTATAAATATATTAAGCAGTTTTAAATTGAATTTCAGTCATTTTTTTTTGTTTGTTACAGAAGTGCTGTAAATTACAAAACTTTTTTTTATATGAGGATTTTATTATTCATTGTTATAAATTGTGCTTTAGCCTTACATACAACGAAAAATTTTAAAGCAGTTATTGACTTTGTTGTAACAAAGTCCTACTTTACACTTTTCGCACTCAGTTTGGAAACTTCCTAGCAGCTTGGTAACTTGCACCATATTCTCTTTTCTGACCATATTGGCCTATGATTTATACCATCTCTACAAATGTCCTTACATGGAACGGATTGAGCAGTCCCTTTGCATCTTTTAGTCTGAAACATTTGTTCTATTGAAGTATTATTAGGTTTTCCTCGTTTAGCATTTTGATTGTACCCCATTTTGCATAAGCATGATGCAACTTAAGATTTGAATTTTTGTAAATTCATTAGATTTTTTTTTATTTTCAGATTCCTTATCACTTTCCACTCTTTTGTACAGTAACCATACATTTACGATAACTAGATATAACAAATAAAAATAAAATTATCATATACCATTTCTTGCTTCTCATTAATATTTTGTGTCGAGCTATTATGCTATCGAGTAAGAACACCTCCCATATGTTTGTTATATTCTTCGATGACATGAGGCCTAATAATTTCTGCACGATTTTTAGTTTTGTCATATCTCATTACTTTTCCAAGTAGCTTTTCACCAGCAAATGTTGAGGCCATTATTACAGTTTTATTGTCTTTCCATGCTGTCACAGAGATTTCTACATCCTTATAATTCCCAACAAATTCCCTTGAATGTCCTCGTTCCATTTTATTGAAAACTTTTTCAGTAGGAATTTCGGAATTAGGGGGGAATTCTGTTGTTATTTATAGTTCTTAAATAATATATCCCTTTAAATAAGTATGCTAAAAGCGGAATAGAAGTATAATAATTATCAAAGTAGAGTGTATAATTTTTATTACGATTTATAATTCTTGCTAATCGTATTACGACATTTGCACTAGCACCTAAATCTGGTTGAACCTTCTGCCTATACTTTTCATTATTATTTCCTTGGCTTGAATATAGCTCTAATTTATAGGCAAAATCTAATATCCCACAAAGTACAAAAGATTTGAATTCCCATTTATGCGGCTTCATTGGTAAGTATTGTTTTGTGGCGGTGTGATATCTATATGAACTAGTACCAACATCACGCGTTGACGATCGTTCTGGCGTGATTGGTTACGTACTTGCGTTCGGAACGGAAGGTACCCAGAACGAACCTTCCCTCCTTCAGTTTCATATAATGTCTTACTTTAGTTGAGCAAATTTGCTCATCGATCGATAGATGCCTTTCTGAAGGAACTTGAGCAAAATTTTATTTAGCTCATCATAAAGGGGTCTAATTTTATGTAGCCTATCATGGTTAGGATTATCTCTTGGTAGATGTTTATCACACATTATCACACACACACAGTAAAATGGAGATACTATCTAATAGTTTCAAATTTTTTAAAAGGTATTGTTTCTTTAATTCGATCATATTTAAGGTCTTCAGACCAGTATGCTCGATAGTTTGGCAGGTGGACTAGAGATGCATAAATACAAATACCCAAATATTGATTTATTTCATTCTCTGATATAGTCAAAGGCTTACTTGGATTCTTTTGATTAACATATCGTTTGCTCCCTTCACGTAAATGTTATTTATGATCTTGTCCGTCCATAAATATTTAAAAAATTGGTGTGGAGTATCCAAATCCATAATTTCTCTTGAGAGCGTGTCATCTCCATGGAATTTTATTACTTCTTCATTCAATTAAATGTTATGAGTTTTCCATAAAGTATTCTTTGACAATGTTTTATTATTCTTAAAAGTTAAATTTAAAAAAGGTTCTCTGACTGAATTATTTCTAATTTACTATCATCATCGGATATTTTTTATATTCTGAATTGTATTTTGTGAACCAACACAGTCGCTATCCGAATCTTCATTAGATGACACACAATCAGGTAAAAAAATCAATATCATCATCAGAATATTTAAGACCATCCTCACTTAATTCACTTAATTCATCCGAATTCATATTATTCATATGTCTATCAATTTCATCGTGGGTTAGTATACGCTTTTTGGCCATGCCAAAATGATAACCGAAGACCAATGTTGCAGACCTGCAACATATAATTAAAATCAAAGTTCTTTCAAACTTTTACCATTAGAAAATCAAATTAACTTTTAAATGAACATAAAATGTTTAAATTTCTTACCTGGTAATTTATTTCGGTAATAAACCAGAGGAAACATTAAATATAATGGATTCTTTTTATAGCAAAAACAGTTCTTGAGGCATCAGAGATATTTATAATTGTTGTGATTTTTGGAAAAAATGTGTTGCCATCTAGTGACAAATTAGCCTGTATTTCGTTGCAGTAATCTTTTTTTCTCATATAAGTGATTTGTAGGTAATTAAAAAAATATTAAATCTGTTAAATTAAAATAAATCATATGTTACAGAAATGCAACAGTGGGAAGTTAAGGGTTAATACATTGCAAAAAAATTATAAATACCTTTTATATTTTTATTGCTATTTTTTATAAAAACTATACTTATTTCTTTATCGTTATTTCCTTAATTTTATTCAGAATAGTTACAAAAAGAAAAATTTAACTAGAAATAGTTTTCAAAACAAAAAAGGACATACAAATTGAAAAACACAATCACACAATATCAAAAATTACCATTAAATAAGTTTAAGAAATATTTGTAAGTAAATTTATACTTATATAATTATAGACATATACAGGAAAATAAATATATATATAAAAATATATATAGCTTACAAAATTTAATTAGCTGTTTATGTCATTTTTCCCCAACAGTAGCTATTCAATAATACATTTATTACAATTGTGACTTAAATTTGTATTAAAACTTTATCATGCAGAGCAATAAACAAAAATTCACTTTTTCTGTAGTTACAACATTAGAAGTTATCATTAAATAAATTTTTAAAAAATGTTTAGATAAATAGAAACAGTTAAATGTGTGTGAAATGAAAATAAATATATACATAAAAATAGACTACACACACTTTATATTTAGCTGTTTGTCAGTTACTTTTCTTTGCTTAAAAGTTTAAAAAATATTTTGTAACCTACTGTAATTATTCAATAATGCATTTGTTACAGGTATGGATTAAAAATATATTAAAAGTTTACACACAGAAGCACAATTATAAAAAAAAAAACACTCTTTACTGTAACAGCATATAAAATTACGACGAAATAAGTTATTCAAAATATATTTTAGACTATATATGTGTAAAAATAAAAGATATATGCCTGTCATTAAATATATTGAGAGAAAAAATTAAATTGAATAATGCAATTTATTTAGCTGATAAAGTATACAGTTTTCATTTCTTTTTTAAGTTATTTTTTTTCCATACAGTAGTTATGTAATAATGTATTTGTGTGGATAATGTTCTTTAAGTTATCCGACTACGTTCGGAGCCATGATTTTAAAAAAGCGCATAAATGTATAATTTTCATGATATTTAGTGTCACTTAGATTAGAATACATGTATAAAATTGTTTTAAGGACATTATGACAAAAAAAATTTATTTAAATACAATATTTTGGCAAAAAATTAACTTAGAATAACCTTTTTTCCAAATGTTCTCCTTTTGTAAAAAATGCTTCAATTGTATTAATATTTTGCCTGTATATAGCTCAGACCTCTGTACAGAGGCTCAACAATGATTTTTGAAAAATTCACATTATTTTCAGAGTTACAACCATTTGAAATAATTATCGGCGTATTTTCTTAAAATTTCTCCCCTCTGTTTTCGTAAAACATGGATAAACCAACTTCCGAGTTATGCGTTTCAAAAATTCTAGTTGAGCCTCTGTACAGAGGTCTGAGCTATATACAGGCAAAATATTAATACAATAGAAGCATTTCTCACAAAAGGAGAACATTTGGAAAAAAAGGTTATTCTAAGTTAATTTTTTGTCAAAACATTGTACTTAAATAATTTTTTATTGTAATACTATTCTTAAACCAATTTTATATGCATTGTCTAATCTAAGTGACGCTAAATATCATAAATATTATCCATTTACACGCTTTTGCA
The DNA here is from genome assembly GCA_019973955.1 of Trichonephila inaurata madagascariensis. Taxonomy (NCBI): domain Eukaryota; kingdom Metazoa; phylum Arthropoda; class Arachnida; order Araneae; family Nephilidae; genus Trichonephila; species Trichonephila inaurata. Next base: position 38,840 of record BMAV01009947.1, read on the forward strand.
AAATCACGGTTCCGAACGTAGTCGGATACCTTAAAACTGGCTTAGAAGCATGTGCTTATGATTTAAAAAAAATTCACTTGAATTTATCAAACTAATCAATATTTCTGCGAGAGATAGGTAATTTGTGTGATTTTGATTATTTTGTGTAAGGTACATATTTTCATAATCATTTTAAAGAAGTTTTTGAACCTTTAAAATGTTGTAGTGTACTGCTGTGTCAACGTATTAGGTTATATTAAACTTTCTCTTCCTAAATTACGAATTAAATCATAGTTAAATTTTAGTTCAAAAGTTTTATTAAGAATAAGTTATTTGGAACAAAAGTCACATTTTAATTTTTTTAAAGTGTTGCTCTTGCACAAACACCAGCTAAATATGTTCAAACCGGTAGATTAAGTTGAGCATCATGAAAATTATTTACAGATAATGTTATATTAAAATTGTGTAATTTATTGATGACACTGTGCTAAATGACTTTAAGAACATGATTATTCCAAATTAAAGTCTTTTAAATAAAGCTACCCATAAATGTTTGAAACTAAAGTTAGAGGTTAGAAAATTTGCATTCTTATTTTATAGTTTCTACTTCATAAAACTGTCAAATTGACATTTAATATTCAGATCTTGAAAGTTTCTTATATTTTTCAAAACGACTTTCAAATGCAGGGGTGGCCAACCCGTGGCACGGTGAAGTTGTAATAGTGGCAGGCGAAGAAAAATCAACACATTTGAAATAATAATAAGAAATAACATTTTTTTTCTTTGCAATTTTATTGTGAAATGCAATTATTTCATACAAAAAGAACTTCAAAATTTATTTTAAATACATTTAATTAATAGAATTACAAAAGAAAATTATCATGCAAGCTGCGGTTCTTAGGCTTTCGATCGCCGCCCTCCCCCCCCCCTTTATGTTTCAACCAGACATCACGCACCCCCCACAATTAACCCCCCCCCCCCTTCCCTGACTTTCAACACCCGGTTGAGTGATTTAAGAGTTCCTCAATAATAATGTCTCTGCTACTTATACAGACTTTTTTAACATTTCTTTTTTTTTCCCTTTTGAAAATAGTAAATATCTAATTATATATAAAAATATCACAAAAGTATAATTTCAAATAAATAAATAATAAGCTGCACTAATTAAAAATTGTAGTGACAAGAATGGAGGCGCATTTCTCTTTTATAAGTGTTGCGACATAGCCATCCTGTGATGACTATGTCTATTAGGATCCGCGTAAGCTAGAGGTGTGGGATTATCAAAATGATGAGACATATTGGATTCTTAATACAACTTTTATTAAGAATAACTTATATTACTTAATTCTAATTGACAACTTTCTTAAAGTGAGAGTTAACACCCAATTAAACCTTATATTCAAGTCAGATCGCGCAACTAGATCATTTATCTTAATTATAATAACTTAACTGATTCATCTAACTTCCTATACAAAATATTACCTTTTGCAGAGTCTCCTTCCTTCAGTGATTGAGTAACACCTATAATTTAATTTTATATGAACGTATCCTTATTCCAGAGCTATAGGACATCTAACTCTTCATCCGAATGATTCCACACTAAGTTATCTTTAAACTTGCCGCTTCTTCTCATCAAAGCTTCTATCCTTTTAAAGTATATCTCATTTACATTTTCTATTCGTTTGTCTTCTTGGTATTGGGTTGGAAAGGTTTTGCCATTAATCGTGGCCGTCAAAGAACTTAGGAGTTATGTTAGCAGAAGGACGCGAGAGACGTCACAGTGTTATAGGTGATATTTTTAGATAATAGAGTGTTAGAGATTATATCTGATGTAATATTTGATATCTAATCTCAATTCCGGTTCTACGCTTCCCTGACGGAAAATCTTCTTTCACAAAAACAAGTAGTTTGGAGAGGCATCTGAACTTTCCGAGCTTTTGAGGACAACTCGGAAAATATTTTTCATTGGAGGAATTTACTGATTAAGACTAGGATAGCACATCTTTCAATTTTTCCACTAGGCCTTAAGATTTTAAAAGAGGGGCAATCTTAACATTTAATGATAGACAGTGGACCTTTTTTCTAGAACAGGGATGGCAAACCAATGGAACGCGTGCCATTAATGACGCGAGACACACAATTTTTGGCACGCCACCGATCAAAACGGTTTGTATTTAGTTCAAAATAACTAAGTTCACTTTGAAGTATTACGGACAAACGTGAGGGATCGGTCACGATGCGCGGGCTGGGGGAGAGCACACGCGTTTGTCATAGCCTTGCCTTAGTTATATCGTGGACTACAATTGCTATTGATGCAAAGTTTGTCTACGCAAAGCATAGTCAATTTCGTTGACACAACTGTATTTTAAAGTTTATTTGTGTTATATTTACGATTTTTAACTGTTATTTAACATGGCTAGTTCAGCAAAAAAAAAAAAGAAAAAAGTATAAGATTATAAGTGCAACAGAGAATTTCAAAATTGGTGGACTGAGAAATATGGCATGATTAATAAAAGCGACAAAACGGTGTGTGTTTTATGTTCTGAAAGAGCGGTATGTAGAACAACGTCTGTAAAACGGCATTTTGAAACAAATCACAAATGCTTTTGTCAAAAAAGCGAGCCACAGTAAAAAGAATTAATTGCAAGTGCAATAAAAGAAAAAAAAATAAACAATCTACGTCTATGATTAAATGTGTCAACAAAAATTGTTATACGAGCGCGGCAAGTTACTTGGCTGCAAATGTCATTGCTCGGTATATATATAGTAAACCTTTCCAAGGGGGGAGAGTTTTTAAAGGAAGCATGTGTGTGGTTGTGACATCTCTCGCGTTCTTCTTCTAACATAACTCCTACGTTCTTTGAC
>BMAV01009947.1:46683-63542 GCA_019973955.1 Trichonephila inaurata madagascariensis
CGTAAACGTCCACCCTTGGAAATAATATTTATAAGGAGGAGCAATTGAACAAGAGTACATCTATCTACCTACAAATATCAGAATCGTCGAGTCTTCAACCAAGGTAGGAAGGTTATATTTCGAAAGCTAGTATAATATAGAAAGTGAGAGATTAGGTAGATAATTAATTATATTTTGGATAAGTGATTTAGTTGCGCGATCTGACTTAAATAATCGGCATATTTTGGTTTATTCTCACTTAATATATAAGTTTGTTCATTATATAAGTAATTTAAGTTAAATTCTTAATAAAAGTGGTATTAAGAATTATAAAATATCTCATCCTTCCGATAATCCCACACCTCTAACTTACGCGGACCCACCACGTCATAGCTATCGACAGATGGCTATGTCACATGGTTAGCATGCGCGTCCTCCCTTTTTGATGATTTTTTTAATAAAAACATTCAGCGCATCATGATATTCCTCTATCTAAACTAAACTAAACTGAGAGTGGCTCAACAGCCGATGAGGGACAAGGGCTACAGTGCCCATCTCAGTATACGTGACCATTGGACGCTGAGGTGCATGAGCAGATGTCCCGATTAGGTGGTCAGTTAAGCCCTAGTGTTTATTCCCCAAGCAAACTTGTTACTCATTTATTGACCCACTGAAGGGATGAAAAGTTGCAATCTCGCCCAGCCCGAGGATAGAGCCCCGGACCCTTGGTGTGGAAGCGCGATACGCTACCACTCGGCCACTAGGCCTCATCCCTCTATCTATAAACAAAATAAAAGTAAGATCTTAAAACTGGCCGGAGAAAAAAGGACATTAACTTCACTCCTTTTATATAGCTATGTCTTGACAAAAGTACTGACGTCACTAAATCTGCACGTTTAGCTGTTTTTACTCGGCATTGTGTAGGAAACGTCATTAAGGAATAATTAATTGCAATAGCATCGCGTTGCTGACAACTGCAAAGGGCACAGATATTTGTACGGTTTTTAAAAATTCGCTTGCTGTGAAAGAAATTGATTTGAAAAAAATTGTTTCAGTTGATGGTGCTCCAATTGTAGTGAGCAAACAAATATGGTTTTCATAAGTTTATTACAAACAGTCGTAGGGCATTCAATTATTGAATGTCACTGCATTATTCACCAACAAACATTGTGTGCTAAGGATGGTTTAACATCTCTTGATAACATAATAGTGTTACTCACAAAATTGGTCAACCTCATATCGTAGCAAGCTTTAAATAAGCGAAAGCTTAATGCTTTTTTTGTTGGATGAAGTCAATACTTACTAATGAATAATAATGTGTTCGCTGGTTGAGCCACGGGAACGTACTTCAAAGATTTGTTGACTGCTTGGAAGAAATTAGACTTTCTGTAAAATGAGGGGAAAATTCAACAATTTTCACAGTTGTTGAATGTTATGTGGCTTTTAAAATTAATGTTTTTTACATACATATGCCAACATTTCATTGAATTGAAAGTAAAGCTTTAAGGCACAAATAAAACAATTATCGTCATGATGGTTCTCATTCGTGTTTTAGACACCAATCTGCATGTTTTCAGAAACAATACTATTACAAGAAACTATAAGTACTCTCCAAACTTGAAAAAATATCAAAGATTTAGATGTACATGAGAAACCAGACGAAGAAAAAGTTACCGAAGAATTTATTTCCATAATTGATTCTTTAATCAAGAAATTTTCAGTTGGATATTCCCAGTTAAAAAAATTATCGGAAACCTCGAGTTTATTATATACTGTAACGTTGTGACCCCCTAGTTTGCTTAATTCCTGGGTAGCGAGAAGGATCACACAGCTTTGGTAAAATATTATTTTACTTACAAATTAGATTAGAAACTTTACACCATTATTATAGCATCCATCTTTCGCTGCTCGGCAGCCGTTTTCGCTGTCGAAAATATCAAGTCCAGATCCCAGTTCTCGGATCTTCCCGATCTCTGGTCCCGCTGCTCCGATCTCTGCTCACAGCCTTTCGCAGGTCTCTCCCTCTTATCGAAAGTCCAATCGTTAAGGCGGCGACCCCGCATCCTCTTTCGTTGGTGTCACCGATTTTTTTAGGGACATCCCGAACCCCTGGGCTCGGCTCCTTCATGTCCCCAACAATTTCTCATTGGAGAGGGTCACGGTTGTGCACCCTGCAGCCTCTGTCTTGGTCCCAACCGCCATTGGTTCCTCCGGGATGAAGTCTACCTCAACTGAGATTATTTGTGTCATCGCACCTCGAAAATCATATGGAGGGCCTATAAACCGACCTGTTATTTCAACATTGAGAGTACACTCTTTGGCATTTCTTCCTCACAAAAGGCTAACGCTCCTTTTCATACAAGTGTATCATGACCACATGTGAGAGGGAACGAAAGAAAGAAACGACGTCAAAACAGGTGTGTTCCTTCTAATAGATCGCTGTGAAGAAAAGCCATCTGGTGAGTCTATTCGCAACTGGGTGTCGGAGAAAAAAAGAGGGGGTAACATTAAACAGTTCAAGAGTCAGCTCAACATCTGTTTTACTCCAGAGTGTGAGCGAAGAATTTGTAGTCCCTTTTGAAGAATAAAATAACCTATATGGCTATTTTGCTCACCCCTGGTCTTCAAAAATGACAAGAGGTGTAATAAGCGTCCGTCTAATGAGGTGATGCTACAGTACCCTGATTGATTGGTTGAATATTAACATAGAACTGTTCAGCTACACGAGGGCTTTTGGCGACGGACCACGTAAGTTTAAACCATGGTCAAGTGACGTGGACGACACCTGAGCTGGCACCCCCTCTCCTAACTATCACACCACACCAACGGAAGAACGTTTTAGCTCTCGACAGATTTAACGTGCATCGTTCCCTACACGGCAGGTCTTTAGTGGTACTGGGCTCGAACTCGTGACAAGGCAAGCCACGATCCGATACCTATACCACTCGGCTACCGCGGCCACGCTACAGTACCCTGAGGTGACTTTATATGATAAACTGAACTTGTCAAAATTCAATTGGTTGGAAATTAAAGAATTTGAAATGCAACTGATTGACTCCCTGTCTAGTTCAATATGGATTCAAAAATTTATTGAAACTAGGGAAAAGTTGTAATTGATTGTAAAAGAAAGATTAACAAGTAACATAAGTAAAAATGCCAATAACGAAATTTTGGAAAAGTTGAATTCGATACCAGACACATTAAACTATTTGAAGAAGCAGATTCATGCTATTTTAAATATATTTTCATGTATCTATGCCTACGAGTCCTTATTTTTAGAGAAGAATAACATCAAAGATTCGCTTAGAAACCGTTTGGCAGATGATTCCAATTCAGCATGCATTCTGCTAATACAGGCATGTCAAACACACAGCCCACCGAGACTTTTTATAAAAATTTAAAGTTTTCCATTTTGAAATTCATTTTATGTCAACTTTTTTTAAAAATTAGTATTTCTCGTTTTAAAGGAAATGAATGCTATTTGATGATAGAGAAATAAGTTTTAGATTAAAAGTCACCTCTTTAATATTCTATTAAATTCATCAAAAACAACAAAGAATATTCACTAAATTTTTGAAGACATAATAGCTGCTTTAAACCTTAGTTATATATTGTCACATTTAATCGCATACAAATCGAGACAATTTCTTCAACGGAAATTAGTTAGTCAAGGCTCACTATGCCATACTATCGAGAAATCGAGACATTATGATTTTTCATTAATTATTTAAAATTCAGCATATTTATTCGACTTAATAAGTTTTATTTTGAGAAATTGTACAAAATTTTGGTTGATTGATAGAACTATATTTAGACGTCCCTTGTTTTAATCGCTGCACACCTACTAGGATCAGCCCTGACCCCGAATCCCGTTAAAAAATATGGAACACAAAAAACACTTTTGATGTGAATGTATACACAATTGGCATACAGTTTTTGAATTTTCATTTAATCTGGCTAGCGGTCATCTGAAAAGTTTAAATTTGTAATTTATTCAACCAAATAAAACGTATTTTTTATATATTTCTGTTTAAACCCTAGAAACTTACAAAGATCTGAAGTGAATTCAGTTGCTTGTGAGGTTTGGGTTTATGTTTATTCTATGATAAGAAAAAAAGATTAATATTTTCGATTCTTATTATACTTATTGTAAAAAAAAAAATTAGTATTGCATTCATCTTTTCTATTCAACTTAACCTTCCTGAAAAAATACTGAAGTGTTCCAAGCTTGTCAGTGTAACTATCTATTAATTAACTGATAAGTATTTTTTTTTTAAATGAACAGCTGCTGTTATAAATTAAAATATTTATACTTTAAAATTAATTATAATGTGTAAAAATATATTGGTAGTATATATATAAAAGTATTTGTTGTCGGTTTTAAAAATTTATTCTTGTTTTTTTTTGGTAATTTAAAATTCTACAATTTTGGGGTCGTTTCAACTACCATAATAAATTAGACTTTTAACTAATTACGTGATACTTTTTATATTTAAACAAATATTATCTCAAGATATTTTTCTAAATGTCTTTCAAAAGATCATTTGAGCTTTATATTGACTCTATTTATGTAAAACAAATGACGAAAATTATTATTCATTTATGTTTCAATAGAATTTTTTGTGAACTTGAAATAAAAGAAGAATCGACGCTATTTTTAGTAAAATTTATGTAATTCATGTATTCATTTATAAAAATGAAATTTGTTCAATGTTAACTATATAATTAGTTTGAAATCAGTGATCAATATTTTAGCATTGAAATCGCTTTAAATTAGCTTGAAACATCATGGCCTATTCATTATGCTTGAATAAAAATATAATCGTATGTAGGCTTATAAATTATTCCAGTATTTCACATATTTTGAAACAAATGGTTCACAATTATTTAAATGTAAAACTTTACATATGTTTATTAATGTAATTGAATTTTATTTCCAATGAAAACAAAAATATTGAATTTATATTTAACCAGTAATCTACACTAAAGTCTAATTTTAGTCCATCTCTGGTGTTGAATTTCAAAACTGTATCAAAGTTGCATTTTTCAAATTTGAAATTTTTGCAAAAAAAAAGATGTCCAGAAGGTCAAAAGCATTATTGACCAGATTATACTTACATATAATGTAGTATTTTGTTAATAATTATTTTTAAAAAAATAGTTAAGAATATTATTGTAGTTAATTGTATTTGTTAATTTAATCGTTAACAGCAGAAATGAACAGAAGCAAAAGTAATCGATCTGTATACAGTTTTTTTTAAAACTCTTACACTGTTGATTTATCTTTTTGCTTACTGTGGAGATTTCCTCTTCTTTTCTGTGCTGCCACAGCCAAGTAGTCATGGCTGCTCACTTGTGGCCGGTGGTGTTTCTAAGTCGTGTTCATGTCCCTGTGTCACTGAACATTTGTCATATATGACAGTGAATCCTAGGAGGGCACACTTCTTGGCGCCAAAACATTTGCGATTAAGTTTACAATATGGCAACCCTGCCAAATTGTCCAGTTTTAGGCTAAGTAAAATGGTAACCCTAAAACCGGTCGAGCACAAAATCACACCACTTTGGACAGTGGTCATTTCCACTCCTGACCTTGCTTGCTTCTGTATGCAGGACGACCACCGTTTTCATTTTATTTCGTTTTTGAAGCTCGACGAATGGATATTTTACCTTTTGAATGAAAGAAATGATTGCTTTATGAATGAGTGAACAAATTGAAAATATTTCAGTTCGATTGTCTGATATATAAAAATAGTTTGTTTGAGAGAAATGGAGATTGTTATTTCATCAGCCTAAAGCATTTACATCAGATTCCCCACTGTTGCATTTTAGAAGCGACGATTTTTCAGTTTTTCTTGTAGAAGCAGTTTTAGAAATCGTGTTTTCGTAAAAACATAACAAATGGATTTTCTTCTGATTAAAAGGTAAGGAAGTAATGATTGTTTTTTGTATGAATGAAGGATTGATAGAATCTTGGTATGGATGTCCAAAATTCGGAAAGAACTTGCATTTAATTTCTTATTTTTGATTTGATGTTTCCTTTGTTGTCCATTTTAGAAACTGGACATTTTTTGTCTCTTGATGCAATTTTGAAAAACCATGGGTACTAATTTGATAACGGGGGTAATGGCCCCAAGTGCTCCTTGGCATAATAAGGATCACGCCAAGCAGCGCTTCTTGTTGCTGGAATGAAATCCAATATGGCGGCCAAGCGATAATTTAATGATGCACAATAATTTAAAAGAATTGTTTTGAATTACATTGAAATGTATTTCAAATAAAGGATAGAGAGGAAGAGATTGAGAAGAACCTAGATCAATCAATAAATAATGAATAATAATATGTAATAAAAAGTAACATGTACTAATAATAGTATTTTAAGCAGCATATAATAATCTTATAATATTGTTTTATCGTAATTATATATAATATTCATATAGTACGATTTTATAATAGTGATTAGAAATAATAATCATATAATATAAGTAAATAGTAATTATTAAAAAGAATAGTAGTTGAATTGTAAAAAAATAAAAATAATGCATAAGAGAACGCGTAATATAACTATAACTATAGAACATAACTATAAATAAAAAACATAAGAATAGCTATAAATAAACAAAAGAAATAGTTATAAATAAATAAGATAATAATTATAATTAAATAATAATTATAAATAAATAACAATATTATAATTATAAATAACAAAATATGTAATAATATTTATAAATAAATGCTAAAAGAAACAATTATAAATAACGAATATTATGATTATTACACATAGTAATAATTGCATTTTTTTTCATTATGAATAAAATAATTACATAATGTATGTTAAAATTAATTTAGAATATCAATTACAAAGTAGTGAAAGCTTGCAATATGAAACTTGCACTGCAAGTTCCTTCAATGAATTTTATCGAACAAAGAACATAAAAAAAAACATTTTTAAAATGAAAATAAATGATTTATAGTGATAATTAAAAGCACAACACTTATTCTTACAAGAAAAAAATATTCTAGTACTCACTCATTTTAGAAATATCCATATTCGAAAATAGCCCAGAATTAAACAGAAGACACAAACAATAGAAAAATTACACTGAAAATGGTTACATTTTTAAAGAAATCGTCTGAAATTAAAAGGTTACAGCGGGAAAAAATTAATAAAAGTTATTTCTAATATACATTATCCCCATGGCAACCACATCGACAGACGATAAAAATATTAAGGTGACCATATTGTATTATTATCGCCCATCTTGGCGAACATAAAAAACAGCTTGGTGCTACTACCCCCAATGTCAAATTAGCACCAAACCATGTTTTTCTTTTGTTTTCGTTTCCGATGCCATTTTGAAAAACGTGGTTTTTTCCTTGGCACCATTTGGCAAAAAACTTTTGTCACCAAAAACAGCAGTGTGCTGTTCTAGGAATTAAGCAAGTCTGTTGATGTTCTAAATCTTCATCTTTGCGTGTAGGGCCAGCCTGTGTATTGCCCCATCGCTCAAGTGTGTGATGTCCATTGCTAAAATACCCCTCATATTTCTTTGTTCACCGTTAATCAATCAACCATCTGTTTATGTATGTATAATAATAATAATTATCTCGTGTTGTTTTTAATTACAATGTTAATAAACAATGAATAAATTATCTCTTTTATGACAGCTCCATTTATATATATAATTTAAAACCTTTTATCCATCTAAATGCTTATTTTTGTCATATTGTAGATTGATTTTTAAAAGATCTTTTATTTGCTGACTATATGTATACCCTGCCTTATGCTCTTGTATATAACATCAGAATTTTTGTTTCTTGTCTATTAGAAAGAGAATTTCTCTCTTTTAGCATCATTTGATTATGTCAGTTGAACCCTTTCTCTCTTAGAGACTGAATGCTTGGGGAGTCCATGCTTGGGACATTCAAATTTTTTTCATGCTTAATTTAAGCAAATATGTACCCCTTTTTTCTCAATATGTTAGTGAAATCCTTAATTCTTTCTATTCATATTGAAATGTCTTTTATTGCCCAAGATGTTTTTAACCATAAAAAGAAATTGTAGCAAATTAATGTATTTAGTCAATATATAACTATCATAAATTTAAGTAGGTTTCCTTTTTGGGTCATTTTTTACTTTTTTGTCTGCAAAATGTGGATTAGAATACGATCAAACCTGAAATATAACTGTTTATAACTTGAAACAATATATTGCCTCTGTAAATTTAGAAGTTGATATATTTTTGTGTTTTGTATTGATTTATTAATTAATATTTTATTATTAGGATAATTATATCTTTATGCCCACCTGAACTCATTTTTTTTAATTTTAGTTTCTTGTTGTAAGTTGTTTGTTGTGTTATTTCCAGACAGGAATTTGATCTGTGCAAAAGAAAAACTTCACGTGAGTGGGAAAATTCTCATTTTATAAACCTGTAAAACATTTTTACTGTAAAAAGATAGTTCATATCTGTTAGTATGGTATCAAGTTGAAATGTGTATTTTATTTGACTAATTTTGTTTAAATATCTGCATTCATTGACTTATCATACCATGTCTTTCTTCAGCTATTTAAACTTTTTATTTGGTTATCAGTATTTATGTATTATTTGTTGGATACTATATTAAACTTGTTAAGAAAATATTTCAGGAATATAGTTGTCTGCAATTAAAAGTTGTTTGGAGATATAATAATTGAATCAAGAGTGTTTATTTGGTAGATTATAAAAGTTGAGTGATATAGTGTCATGGTTTAAATTAAACAGGGGGCAGTAATTCCAACTAAAGGAGTACAATCTAATTACATACAAAACCATCGTCCTTCAATTTAAAATCAAAATTACATTTTGCTTCTTTTTTAAAATTTACTTGTTGAAAATTTGAATATATATACTACTTTCATCCTGTATAGTAACCTATTATTTATGATGATCAATTTTAAAGCTCTTAAGGTTTGATAATTCTAGAAAAATTTCTAATTAACTGAAGGAAGTTGAAGGATTCTTGGTGTTTCTGTACTAAAAATAGATCTCTGTATAGATGTGCATATTTTTTTTCCAAAAAGATAGAGAGGATTTTTTAAAAGTAGTTTTATTCCATTTTTTTTTTTTTGTGTGTGTGTGAAAACAGTACTAATTTGTGCTTGAGTTTTTCGAGAATAATACGCTTTACCTTTGTTTCACATCTTTTTTCCTCAAAAAATATGACAAGTTTTTTTTAATTTTATTGTGATAAATCTATACTCATCTCAAACATTTTTAATTTATACTTTCTGTGTTTATCCTTGTCTTTTTCATCGATTTTGAATTCTTTCTTGGAACTATATTTTTTTCTATTTCTGTAATTGTATTACTTGTAAATCTTCACCAGACAATAGGATGTAATAATTACATTAATAAAATTCCTTTCTCTTAAAAAAAATTAATGTGCTGCTGAGATATAAGTAACTCTAGCATTAATTTGAAAATTAAGCAGATTTTAACATATAGTTTGCATATTTTTAATTTGCTGCGCATAACAAAATAGGACTTAACTGATATCTAATTATTTTACGCACATTTAGAAACTTTGCTTGTCATTTTAGTTTTGATGTGTCGAAGGAAACTAGTACATAGTTTGCACAATTTCTGAAATTATATGTAATATTTATCTTCTAACTAATCATCTTTGTATGAATGTGCTGTTGCTCTTTTTCCACAATATCCCAACAGTTGAAAACTCAGTTATCAATTAAAATTCCGACAAGCCTTAGTAATCCAATCTTTGCTTTTCTTTTTTATTTTAAGTGCCACCATAAGACTCAAACATTTTTTTTTTTTTTTAAATTTATTATGTTGGCTTATGAAAATTAAGAATTGAACAGTTTTGGGTAATATTTGCTTCATTATTTAATATTTTTTCTACAGTTATTGTCTACTTTATTTATTTATTTATTTTTTTTTGAGAGAGGAATTGCATGTAGTTCTGTTATTACAATTTTGTCTAGTGAGAATTTAAGCAAACTTCTGCTTATTTATTCATTTAAAAATTAAAACCAACTTGCTGAAATTTGTTTAGAGCAAAAACAAATTTATTTTATGTCTGCTTATTTCAAAGCATGTTGATTGTATTTGTTTGTATTCTTTGGAAAGCTTAATACCCTTTTCTGAATTTCATTTTAGAAGTTAGTTTAACAAATGTTTAAATATTTGAATTTGTTCTATAAAATATTTGATTTTGAAACTGATTTGATTGAAAATGAGCTTTTTACTAAAGATTCTGAAAAATAGGATTATGAATAATTTTGTGTGAATATATTTTCAAATCTTCATCTCTCATACTATACACATATTTTTTCACTTAATTTACTCCTATGGATCAAAATAATTCTGACTGAAATAATATTGCTTCCAGAAAAACATGGAATATTATTTCTTTATTACTACATGTGTATTACTATACATGCATATTATATTGAGTGTGATTTTTATTTATTTTTTTAATTTAAAAGTTTTTTTAACAGTTTATGTATGTATACTTTAGTCTGGCTATCATGGCGAAGAAGATATCTGGACATTCAAGTGCACGTTATCACAGATTAACAAGAACAGATGATGGCTTTGTGGATTTACAAGTAATGTTCTCAAAATACAAATATTTTAATTAGTTTAAGTATTAGTTTATTTTCTGTCCCTATTTTAATAATATAATTTTCGTATTTTCATGATTTGCTTTAAAAAAAATTGTGTTTCAAATGTCAATTATATGAAATATATCATACTGTGTGTTAAATCTCTTAACATTTCCTGTTTTAACAGAGAACATACTCAGTATGCAAAGATATTTTAGCTATTTCAACTTTATACTTAATTTTAAAAATTTGAAGTTATGATTATGAACATAATGTTTCTGATTTTTAATATAGTCTGCTTATTGTACAATTTTATATGTTTATTTAATTTTGATGAAAGTGTTGTAGAATTACTAAATTGGCATGGAGCTGCTTTGACTGGGGATGAATACTTTTCACTGAACAGTCCCGTTTCTAGCTCTGTCCTGATGATTCTGGGGATATCCTGGACCACATATATATCTGGGTTTTTTTTATTGTCCACCATACCAATCCATAAACAAGAAATTAAGACTTAGGTGTTATTTAGATAACCATACATTTTTATTTGTCAGTTGTGTTGCACTTACAGAAATGAATGCATAGATGAAAACCTAAGTGCACCTAAGTTTTGTACTTCCTAGGCTCTTTACATTGTAACAAAATAATGCTGTGTCTCTATATGACACATCTTTTTGTGGATTGTTTTCAAGCTTGCTGAACACTTCCTTTAGCAGTTAGGTCACCTTATCTCCCATTGAGCACATCCCAGATTTGATGAGAAGGCAGCTATAATCATTTCAAAATGTTGCCAATTTAATCTAACAATTGGACAGAATTTTGTAATAAAATCTGTTGTATGCTGGATGAGCAAGAGATCCTATATCTTTAATCATATAACAGAACCTTATTAAAGTCATGCTTCCACTCTAGTGTGAAAGATATGTCATACCTAAAACTCATAAAAGATCTATCTGCTGTAACCCACAAGATCCTCTGCAAAGTTCCTCTTGTTGATATATTTAAATGGTGTTGCAAATAGTTGTTTTGTAAAGTTATAGATTAAAATATCATCATTTGTAGAGCCAATTATCAATTTGGTGTCTACCACTGTGTGATATAGCGGTCTGTTTCGACTTACAAGACTTTCAGTGATTAGAATACTATCTAAAAACTATACTACATTGAGTGAAATATGCATCTATTCCAGAGGTGGACCAGCGCTTTATTAATTTACTTTGTAATGAACAAAATATGGAATGAATCATCTGATTGTTGTCAAATTCTAATAATTTCTTTTCCTACTCATTTTCATCCCATCCACTTGCTTGGGTTGCGTTTGTACGTTTCCTTCATATTGCATACATTTTTATGTCTTAAACATACTTTGGGAGCAAAAGGATGAGCGATTTTAAGACTCGGAATATAATTACTTTAATCAAGGTAGTAAGACCCTTTTGTAATTAGTCTATCAATTTAGTAAAAGTTTGTGGTGATTTTGTTTTATAAATTTATGCAAATGAAAATTTTGTAAATCTTGAGCGAACTCTTTTTTTCTAGCCCTGTACTAGGGCTTGCAAACCATTTGAAACCAAAACTG
Organism: Trichonephila inaurata madagascariensis; assembly: GCA_019973955.1. Lineage (NCBI taxonomy): Eukaryota > Metazoa > Arthropoda > Arachnida > Araneae > Nephilidae > Trichonephila > Trichonephila inaurata. Next base: position 58,848 of record BMAV01009947.1, read on the forward strand.
GTTAACCAGATTTTTTTGTTAAAATTTATTTAACCATAAGACCTAGGTCTCCCCTCCCCCCCCAAAAAAAGTTAATTATATTTTTCTAGTGATAATTTTATTTTTCTGTCATTATTAATGAAATTTTTTTATTGTAATTTTTATTTATATTCAAATAAAAAAAAGAAGATACATGTCAAATAAACAAATAAGTAATATTTAAATAGTTATTGAAAATATTATAGCTAAGTGCCATTTGAATGTCAGTAAACTGAAGTCATGTAAACTATTTTTAAATTTCTGTACAGAATTTGTGTGGTAACAGCTGCAAAAATATTAATGAATATCCTACAAGTATAATACATGCTGAATTTGAAGTGCTAAGAAATTCATTTAGTTTTGAGTAAAGTTATTCATTTTTTTTTTTAGTGAAGAATTTGATTTCAAAACAATAGCCTTAAATAACCATTAATTTTATTTTATGCTAATGGGAACATTAAAAAATCAGAAATTTGGAAAATATTCTAAAAAGGAACAGAAAATATGGCAAAGTGCACTATTGTAGTTTTAAGTTGCGCAGGTGAGAACTCATGGATAGGTTTTTTGTGAATCATCTTTGAGCAAAACATATCATTGTTATATGAAAAAGAACAGATAAAAAAAAAAGCAAAAATAACTTCAAGTATGTTTGATTTCATTAAAGTAGAATCTTTGGGAGAGATATTGGCTACATGTGCAACATATGACTGAGTTTTTGATTCATGCTATGACACATTCCAGTGCTATTCCAAAATTTATTACAAAACAAAGTTATGAAATTCCTAGAAGTGGAGATACAATTAAAAAATAATTGTAGGTTCTGCTAATGAGAAAAAATAGAAAAATTAAGAATACGTTTACCAAAATGAGTGAATCTGGTGTGATCTGAATCTCAATAACAATAGATGAATGTACTAGCTATAATGATAAAAGATATTAAAACATAGCATTTTATTCTCTTGAAGATAGTTTTAAATTATGCCTTGGGGGGGGGGGGACGTACAGGACTTATGCCATGCCTGCCAGGTTCAGTCGCCAGTTAAAAGAAAGTTGGAGTATGGTATCAAACTATTTGTCACATTTTGGCATTATAAAGAAGTAGGCACAATTAAATAAAATAAAAAATAAATTTGCACTAACCATGTAATTCATTCATAGGCTGCAGTAATTTTTTACAATGAAAATAATGTATATAATAAAATTTCAGATTCTGTAAATGATGATGAAAATGAAAATTTGTTAATTTTTTTTGTTTGTGATCAGTGTTTAAATGTACCTAATGGTATCGATAATATTAATTACAGTTTAAAAGATGCTAAAAAACTTTCAAAAGACTCTCAGATTTTTCTGAAATTCACCAATAAGAAACTAAATGTTAAAGAGAAAGATTGTTAGAAGTGTATGTATTAGACTGTAAAACCAGATGGAAATCTACTACACACTTATGATGGAGAGATTAGCGTGAATGAAAGTGTGCATAAAAAGTGCATTGGAATAAATAGGACATAAGAATTTATGCAATGAAAAGGACTTTATATAATAATTTATTAAGTTTAATTAGACAGATTAAAAATGATATAAGTGACAATAAAGAAGAAAAGAAAAAAACTTAGTAAAAGTACTTCAACTGTGCTTACTGCAGAACTGATAGTTTAATTTACTCAATTGAAACAAAACTACTGCTTTTTTAAAAAAAAGTTTTTACCATATTTTGAACATAAAAATTCGGGAAGGGGCGAAATAAAGGTTTAATAATGTGAAGTTCTGTTATAAAGTGAAACTTAGCCTCAAACAAAGTTAATGGAACTTTCATATTCTAAGGCAGGGGTGTCCAACACACGGGCCACATGCGGCCCACCGACTCTTTATAAAAAAATTTTAAATATCAGATTTTTAAAGTTTTTTCATTTTGAAATTTATTTGAGGGGAAATTTATATATATATATAGTATCTACAATGTATTTGCCTGTTACCTGTTCTTGTTTGAAAATAAATCCTTTTTGATAATAGAAATGTCCTTTAGATTAAAATAGATTTATATTTTATCAAACTGTTACATTTAATTTTACTGTAGTAAATTGCTTTTTTAATACATTTCGAATTGCATTATGCATATTGTTACGAATTTTGTGTAAATACTGTAAATAATTTGTATTTGAGTGTTTAATGCATTTATATTACTCTATGTTATGTTTATTTCATGTTAAAATTGTACCATTCACAAGCATTGCTGCCCCTTACTTTATAATGGCGATTCAATGAGAACTTGGCGGTAGAGCCAAGTTGGCATCATTTTTAATGACCATATTTGCATCAATGGCGATAATGTTGGCGAGTTTTTGGAACCCTCTGGAATCTTCAAGTAAGTAGTGGATCTCTCCACTAATGTCATGAGCGGCTATATTTCTGGAAGTTTCTGTCGCGCCTATAAATAAGATGCTCGCCGTGATGGCGAGGAGTCTGGATTAAACCAGCGAGTAGTGAGGATTGTTTTGACTAGTGATTAGCTCGGCTGTGCTTGTGAATAATCTTTTGCATATGTGTATTTTTAAACACTGTTGATTGTGTTTGATTGCTGTTGAAGGTACGAAGACCTTCGGAGATTTACTGTGTAAATATTACTGCTGAATCATGTATTTAAAGGATTGGATTTTTGTTAATAAATTTGCATCGCTCTTGAAGAACTGTTTATTTTCTTTGTGATTGTTTTGCATAAAATCCTCGAACCGGATCTACGTAACAGTTTGGTGTTAGAAGTGGGATTTTATACCAATAACAAAAGCGATGGATGAGCAACTGAAGGCTCTATTGGAAGGCATCAATGCCTTGAAAAACGGCCAAGAAGAGACTAGGCAAGAAATGCAGAAAAGCCAAGAAGAGACTAAGGAGAGAATGGAGAATATGCAGAGAAGCCAAGAAGCAACTAAGACGGAGTTAAAGGAAGGAATGCAGAAAGGTCTGGAAGAAACGCAGAAAAGCCAAGAGACAAAGAATGAATTAAAGAATAAAATGGAAAAATGTTTGGAAAACGTACAGAAATGTCAAGAAGAGCTGAGAAATACTTTAGAAAAGAAAATCGATAGCGTGGAAGAAAAAATAGCATTGAAAGTTGAAGAAAAGATTGCAGTAGTTGAAGAGAAGAAATTAGGGCAAGAGAAATGGGAAGAATTAAAGAACAAGTTGAAGAAATAGGAAGAATTAAAGAGCATGTTGAAGAAAGAATTGAAGAAGTCGCTGAAAATTTTACCCAGCGATTTGAAGATCTGGAAAAGAAGCTTCTAGCTTGTGGGAATACAAAGAATGAAAGCAAGTTTGTACCTGTTCCTTCGGTACCTATGCCTTCTTCTCCAGTGCCTCTGACAACCTCACCACTGTCTGTGAAGCTCTCCACCTATGACAGAAAAACCAACTGGGAGGTATATAAGACTCAATTTTCCATAATTTCTGAAGCCAATGGATGGACTGAAGGGGTGAAAGCATGTCAGCTAGCAGCATCCCTTAGAGAAGCTGCTGAAATACTGCAGACTCTTCCTGACACAGAGCGACTGAATTTGAACTCCCTGTATAATGCTCTGCATCTTCGGTTCAGCCAGAAATACTTCAAGGACTATGCTCATCTGTAGATGAAAACAAGACTCCAGAAAACAGGAGAAAGCTTGCAGAAGTATGCCTCCGAAGTAGAAAGGCTCTCCAACTTGGCTTTCTCCGACCACCCACAAACTGTGCGCGAAGTAATCTCTTTGCAATATTTCGTGGACGGATTGAAGAATGGGGAAATTCAGAAGGCTGTAAGAATGGCAGATGTGCAAGATCTTAAATCTGCCCTGAAATTGGAGGCCGTCACTCAAACAAGTCGCAGAGATCGCCATTCCATCCGAGGAGCTAGAGTGACTGCAGATGAGCCGTTGGAATCCTGATTGATAAAAGAGATGGAGAAATTGAAAGAGGAAATGCAAACCACAAGGACTGAAATTTCGAACCAAGAGACACGCAACTTCAAGTGCTGGGGATGGGGTGGAACGGGACACCTGAGAAGAAACTGTCCCCGATCCAGGAAGGATGAGAGAACCATCTCTTCTTCCAAACAGGAAAACTAATATATGCCCATCTCTCGGGGCGGAGGTTGCCAGATAATGAAAGCCTCCATCACAAAATTCTTCAGATTACGGCAGTAAATGGTGGTAACAACGGACTTTACGTAATAGGACAAATAAATAACATCTCGTGCCATATGGTTGTGGATACTGGAGCAAAGGTGTCTATAATCAGGAAAGATTTGGCGGAAACCTCAAAAGTTAGTATTATCTGGACGCCGCCCTGCGTTTCCTTGCAAACAGTGATGGGTGACAAGATTCAAGTTCAAGGGAAAACCACCGTCACTCTAAGGTTTGGAAATATAGACTATCACCATACAGCATATATAGCAGATATCACCGATCCCTGTATTCTGGGACTGGATTTTCTGAAGAACAATTTTAAATTGGACTTTGAAAACAGCAATATGCATTCAAAATTTGAAGACATCACTCTTTTTGGCTTACAAACTCAAATTGAATCCAACCAGAAAATTATTGCAAAAACCAACATCTCATTATCACCTAGAACTGAATGTATAATACCCGGTTTAGTAGCTGAAAATAGAAAATTCCGATTCGGCCTAATTGATTATCCGGACCC
>BMAV01009947.1:68889-118397 GCA_019973955.1 Trichonephila inaurata madagascariensis
AAACCGAAGGTAATACATTACAATAGGCTAGCCCCTTATCTTGGCCAAGATGAATAAGATCCTTAAGTTCAGACTATGGTCATTAATTATTTTGTAAATAATGTAAATTATTTCACTTTTCTAATTCCTTAGTTTTATTTTAATAGTGGAATTTATGTTTACATTTCTTCATGTGCTTTGAATTTATTTGTATTGTATATATTGTGGAATATATTTGTTACTTTATATGTGATTATTATGTGAGTAATTTGCCTGTAAATAGATGCCTCTTACTCAAGGATTGTACTGCCCGGGACGTGCAGTCTTTGAGGAGGGGGCAGTGTTACGAATTTTGTGTAAATAGTGTAAATAATTTGTATTTGAGTGTTTAATGCATTTATATTACTCTATGTTATGTTTATTTCATGTTAAAATTGTACCATTCACAAGCAATGCATCCCTTTACTTTATTATGGCTATTCAATGAGAACTTGGCGGGGTAGAGCCAAGTTGGCATCATTTTTGGCGACCAATTTGGCGTCTTTGGCGACCATTTTGGCGAGTTCGGAACCCTCGGGATTCTTCTAGAAAGTAGTAGATATCTCCACTAGTGTCACGTTCAATGACACAAGCTGTTATATTTCTGGAAGTTTCTGTCGCGCCCATAAATGAGAGGCTCGCCGGGACTCCGAGGAGTCTGGATTAAACCAGCGAGTAGTGAGGATTGTTTTGACTAGCGATTAGCTCGGCTGTGCTTGTGAATAATCTTTTACATATGTGTATTTTTAAACACTGTTGATTGCTGTTGTAGGTGTGAAGACCTTCGATGATTTACTCTGTGAATAGTACTGCTGAATCCTGTATTTAAAGGATTGGATTTTTGTTAATAAATTTGCATCGCTGTTGAAGAACTGTTTATTTTCTTTGTGATTGTTTTGCATAAAATCCTCAAACCGGATCTACATAAGAATATCCTTTACTATGGATGGTACATGATTCTCTGTGTGTGTGACTTTTGTTTCTCCTCCTTTTCTGTTTGGAGTGCCCAAAAAGCAAGAGGCAGTCAGAGATGTTTTTTAAAGTTTAAAAAAAATATTCAGGTTGGTTAAGATAAAGGACAATGTATACTTAATCGTTTGCAAATGACAGCACTATCAAATTTCAACAATGAGTAACGAAAGATGAATTCAATAGGAACACCGTAATTTTCAAGAAAATGGAAACTGTTTTATTAAACTTTAATTGATCATTGCATTATTATATTATATAAACATTATTATATTATCCTTGTCCGTATACATGAAAAATAATGAAAACAATAATAACAGTTCATTCTGTTTTAAATTTTCACTTCAATAAATGTTTTTTTTTGTGTCCAAATCTGATATAAAGGTACATATTTTTATGTGCGGCCCGCAAGATTATAATGTTTTTCCGAAGTGGCCTGCAAGTTCATTTGGATTGGACACCCCTGTTCTAAGGTGTCATCTTTGTCCTTGGCAAGTACATTGGCATCAAGATTTTATGGGGACCCCCATTTACTATTGAGGAAAATAGCTGTGACGAAGTTGAAAGGAATTTTGAATCATCTTTTCTAAAAGAGTTGGAAACATTTGGGGTTGCTAAAATATAATCCATTGTCATTGGAAACTTAATGTCCTGGCATTGATTTAATCCACTTCAACAAATATTGATGATTTTTTCAATCCTTTGTAATATTTGTATCAAATGACATTTGTCTTTGTAAAATAAAATATGACTTGTTGGACACATTAGTTATCCTTCACTATTTTCTTAAAAACACAAGATTTAGAAGTTCTGTTTCATGTTACTAAACTGTTACCTTCTTGTAATATATTAACTTTGAAAAATTATGTTATTGTTCTTTTAATTTTATATAATTAGTAAATAAAATATAATTCTAATTGCTGATTTTGTTTCATATTTTTATTTATTTTATTTGGTTTATTGTTCAGCTATATTTTAGGTACATTTTTTTTTGTATATTTAAATTAATAGTGTACTTTTTTCTTTATACTTTTTTGAATTGAAAATTTAACTGAAACCATTTAGAGGGTTTTTCACTTTACGAAAAACTGAATACTGGGTTTTGAAATTTATCACATTTTTCCAATCTGTATTCTAAAGTAGAGTTTAGTTAGTTTAAAATAGAGTAGAGTTTTCACCTCTTTTTATGAGTTCTTAATTAATTAGAATTTTGTAAAGCTGCTTCTAATTATATTTATGTTTTACTTTAAAATTATTTCATAAATAATGATAGATGTATAATTTAAACAAAACACATACAAAAATAATTTAGAAATGTACTTTAAAAATACAATCATGCATCCAGGTATAAGGGTCTATTTTGACGAGAAATAAAAGTTTATATTAGCATACATCTTATGACTTTGCGTTTTTTTTCTTTTAATGTTGAAAATTATTTCTGAAATTTGATAATTATTTTTTGTAAACAATTTTGTTGGGGGGTTCAACTTTTTCAGCTTAATTTTTAAAATTTATTATTATTTTTTTAAACTTTGCATGAAACAGGTTTTCCATTTGCTTAAAATAATTAATAATTATATCTGAAATTCATGAAAAAATTAAAAGTTCTCTTAGGAATATTTGAAATAGTTCTTCAGTATTACAGTTGAATTTTCATTTTGTTTTACATCTTGCCATTCAAGCAATGGGTTCATTTGACAAAATCTTTATACCTAATATTACGATAAATTTATGATGAATATAATTAAATGTAGGATTATGTTAATTCCTACATTTTAAGTTTAAATTTTCTTATAAGAATAATTTTTAATCTGATTCAACTTTGTTGATTTTTTTTTAAAAAGATGGATTAATCGTATAAGAGAAACACTTTGTCTAAGTACTAAGTATTTTTCGAAATTTTAATTTGATAAGGGAAAAGATGTTTATGTATTTGAATATGCCAGGATTTTTTTTTTATTTTTCAAGTCATGTCTTTCAAGTGGGTGCCTCATTCAAAACAGATTCATTTCATGATGATAAAGAAAAAGATTTTTCTCTTTGTTCTAAATGTTAGAAATGTGTTAAGAAAAAAAGTGTTTAAAAGATTAATTTGAAATTGTTTCGTAGTAAATCACATTGAATATTATGTAGTTTTGCCTATTCCAAAATACTCGTTTCTGTCTCAAAGTACATTTGTTCTCTGTTTCAGACTTCTGAATTTATTGAGGAGTTATTTGGTTTAACCACTTCAGTTTTTAGTAGTCTTGGTCAGATATATTATGTGTGTTACATTAAACTTAAAAAACAAAAGCTTTGGTAAAATTTTTATAGAATTACATTCCTTTGTTGCTTCCTCTTAGTAGCATAAAAAGATTAAATTTCAGTTTCTGTTTTGGGCGGTATTGCAAGTTTCAAGAGAGTGGCGGCAGTAGCCTAGTGGTCAAGTTATTGGACTATGACTGGCTTGTCATGAGTTCGAGCCCAGTACCTCTAAAGACCGGCCATGTAGGGGAGTGATGCACGTTAAATCTGTCGAGAGCTCAAACATCCTCCCATTGGTGCAGTGTGGTAGTTAGGAGAGAGGGGTGCCTGCTCAGGTGTCATCCTCGTCACTTGACCATGATTCAAAATTACGAAGTCCAGCACCAAAAGCCCTTGTGTAGCTGAACTGTGCGACATTAATATTCACTCACTCACTAAGTTTCAAGAAAGGATAGAGGAAGATTTCACTAAAAATATTATTTCTTGGCAATACAACAAATTTAACAGGGCACTACAAGCACTTATATTCCTTAAAAAGCCTTATACTCTTATTGACAAAACAGTTTTACTGAATAGAGAAACATGGGTTATATATGTATATGTAATGTTTCAAGTCAACATCAAGCTTTTGTAAAAACAGTTTTTATCAGCCAGCAATTACACATCTTTCACTCAGACAAAATGGATGCCAAGTGATGATTTTAATTGGGCTGAATACTTATGCCCAGAACTGTTAAATAACTCTTTGTAATTTATGTTTTCTATTCAAAAGTGAGAAAGATGGCATATGGAGACGATAAAAAATGAGCTGGGATTAAAAGTGTTATGTTTGGAATATTTGTTCTGAGAAATAACTGAGTGTTTAATTTAAGACTTGAAGATGTTACTGGAAATAAAAGTTAATTAGTAAATGGGGGATTTTGTTTTAGATCTAATTTAATTATCTTTACATATGTATACATACAGTAGAACATCGTTTATCTAAATCAATTGGGACCAGACACCGTGTGGATATGCGATTGTTCAGATAGCCGAAAACCGAATGTGACCAAATGAAACAGTACATGAAACTGGACACTGTACGAATATTGAAAATCATCACAGGCGAGAAACATGCTTAAAGAAATAGCAAAATATCGCAGTTTTACCTTTATTGTGGAAAATAATCACTTGTTTTTCACTGTACCATAGTACACCTTGGTTTTGACCTTTGAAATCAGCCGAACCGCCAAATTTCTTGTTAAATTCCTGAGCTTCTTCGCATAACAGAGGGTCCCATAAAGGGAACCTCCTCCTTCTTTGTGAAAACTACAAGTAGAGTGTACGATCAAGAACAAAATCGTTTGCTTCCTTCATGGTTTTTTGAGTCAAGTTTCGACGCAAAATTTAAAATGTTTTCTTTGCTTTTTTCTGTATGAAATTGTTGACTTTCCAACATTATAAAACTGTGCTATAGAGACGCTCCACTTTCTCCCTTTGTGAGATGGTTCAATATTTCAAGTTTTGTCTCTATGTTCAAGATGTTGCACTTCTGTTTTAAATTCGATGCCATAGCAGTTCACATTTCAACAAAATAACACATATACACCCCCTCACTTGGAAAAAACTGACCTAATATTTTGCACAGATGTTTACTGAATCACACAACTGAAATTCCCCAAATATCCCTTACCTTGGGTTTTCCCATCACTTTTGGCCTCACACGAAACAACTGTTCAGCATTGCACTGTTTGAAAACGTATTCATATACAGTACATGTAGTTGACAAAAAAAAAACTGGTTCAGATATTTGACACTCCGGATAATAAACGTTCAGATAAACAACGTCCTACTGTATATATATATTCCTATACTAATCGTTGGTAAGTTTTGTTGATTAATCCATTCTTTTAAGAGGTTCGTTCAGTTTTCCCCAGATTGATTTTATTGTGAGTGGTGTATTTGTTAATAATTTTTTAAAGAAAAAAATAAAAGTACTATTTTCCCCCCTATATTTTGTTCTATCAGAGACCTGGTTGGTTTTCTTAATGTTTCATTCTGAGATATTTAAGTCTACTGTATATTATTTGTTTTCTGTGATATATAAGGGTGGAACTATATTTGAATTTACTGAGAGCAAAAGCTTTAAAATTTTCCATCAAAACTGAGGTAAGCTCGTTTTTGGATAAAATGTAGCAAATACATGTACATAATATATCCTTAGAATAAACAATTTGGGATTAGAACATAAAATTAATTGAATTCATTAAAATAGTGATGCATAATATGGCACACATATTAATGGACTGACTTGAGTAATGCCTAATTAAAACTTTTTCAACATTTTAGAACATTGTTAAATTTGACGATTTTTAGAGCTGTTATATATATATATATATATATATATATATATAAACAACAAGTAGTTAAAATTTTGATAAATTTACAGCAAAAAAAAATTCTTTTCTTTGTTTCTTGGTTAAGTACACTGGTGTTGAAAATTTAAAGAATTTGCATATTTTGTCGAATTTCATAAGCAGATTTGAATGAAATGTAAAAATACTGCTTCAAAACAAAGATGCATATCTTGTGTGTCGAATACATAAGCTTATGCGTGTGAGGGAAGTGCAAAGTATGTTGAATAACAGGATTTATTAGCACGCATGCCAAAATCCTCATTTTGTTTGCTAGTACGCTTCTATTAAATTAAAATTTAAATAGTAAAAAGGAGTAACCACCAATGTTTAGATGATGGAATGATGTGAATTGTGGGTAATCTAAAAGCAGGCCAGTCTCAATTCCAGACAGTAGAGGTAAAGTTACTCGTGTCCGTAGCAATGTTTAAGCTATACGTTCCCCCTGGGTAGTGCTAATTGAGTAACAGTGTCCGTCGGTGCAGCCTTTCTGACAAGGCTAGTTTGTATTAAGCTGCTCGCAGGGAAATAGCATACACAGCCTTTTCCTCAATGTAATTAGGAAAAAAAGGTCTTAAATCTATATTTGTGAAGAATCCAATCTTATGCCCAGTGGTGTGCTCATCTTATGGAAACGGTTTCATAATGTCTGATCCGTAAAGAGAAAGCATAGACAATGTTATCCAAGAGCGAAGATGGCCCTAGAAGTTTGTCATTTGTCCATTTTAGCTAGACTTAACAGGGATACTGCAGTTTCTCGGCTCTCACTTGAGTTCTATGCGGCCACAGGAACCCGAGTTTCAAGGGTAACTGCTTCCAGAAGACATCATGAGATAAGGCTGTTTGTAGAAAGACCTGTTGTTTGTATCCCTTTCAGTTCTGTAAACAATAGTCCATTGAAAATGATGTAGAGACCATAGAGATTGAAGCATGGATCAATGAACAACCGTTTTCTCCACTGATCAGTTCCGATTCAGCCAGACCAGTAATTTTTGCTGTACTTTCATACGAAGAGAACCGGTAACCTGCTACCTTCTCTCCAGTATCCGATAATTCAACCAATATGGCAACGGAGGCTTGATGGTCTGGGTAGGCATCACATTGAATGGCCGTTTACACGTACATATCTTTAAATGAGGCACTATGACTGCAATGAAGTATAAGGATGAGGTCTTGGCACTCTGTCATCTTTTCACAGGTGCAGTTGACCCTGCTTTTATTTTAACAGATGTCAAAGGGAGGTCACATAAAGATCATCTGGTTGACGGATATTCACCGGATGGATTGGCCTGTCAGATCTCCAGACCTCATCCTAATAGAGAACGCTTGGGATTATTCTGAGGAGGGCAATTGCAACTTGCAAACCCCTCTGAGAACCATCCAGTACATGTAAAAATTTTCTGAATGAGTGGGATAAATTGCCACAGGAACTCATGAAATTCCTTATTTCCTGTACAAAATCATGGTATCTGTATATCTGTAAGAGGGGACCATACGCCCTATTAATAATTTTTTGTGTTTTATTCTGCAACTGCTGTTTCATATCTTCTGGTTCCGATGAATGTTACACACGATCATGCATGTGTATTATAACATGAATGGTTATTTGTTGCATTATATCAACCCTATGTACATACCCTATGTACTCTTTTCCTGCACATTTCACTACTGTCCACTCTGTGAAAGGTGGTTTTTCTGGCTTTTTACATGTGGTCACATTAATGTAACTGGAATGTGTAGCTGCTAATATCCTATTTGTAAAGGGACTAATAATTTATTATAAATTTCAGTTTTCTCTTTTCACTGTTTACAAAAAAGAGTAAAGCTTGGATTTTTTTAAAAAATCATTTCCATTTGATTTCTATTTTATGTAAAATTGTCCTATTTGGTAATGAATCAAAACCCCCATGCATGCACAAATAATTTTACTTAATTTACAACAAAATAAATACCAGTAACAATTTTTTCTAAAGTATGTTACTTTTTTGTTACATATTGATCAATCAATATGTATTTGAAATAAAATAATATTTATATAGCAATAAAAATAAATATAATTTTTTTAAAAATCTCTTCCTTAGTATTTTTATCATAATTAATACCAAACGAAACATAGCCTGATTAAGTATTTACTTTTAAATTTTCACTGCTTCAGAAATTTGACAGTACTTTAAAATTTTGTTTTTATAATTTTTGTAATGATGACTGAACTCAGCGACACAACAGTCTGTGTGGACCAAGGCCTACTATGTCTATCTCAGTTTATGTGACCTTAGGTGCTGGGGTGAATGTGCAAATGTTTCGGTCAGGTGGTCAGTCAGATGCGAAACCCCCGGTGTTCAGTTCCCAAGCAAGCTTGGTACCCATTTATCGACTCACTGAAAGGATGAAAAACTGTTAACCTTGTCCAGCTCGGGATTTGAACCCTGGACCTGTGATGTGAAGCATGATATACTACCATTCTTTGGTAATGGTACTGGCTTATAAATTAGAAACAAAAATAATCAGTTTTATTCTGCAAGTAAAACCATAAAAATTACTTTTTTCCCCTGTAAAGTGTCCTTTATTTTGTTTTATTTCCTAAAACCATGTGGTTTTCATGTATTGTATTAACACTAGAACTGCGGCAGTTTCAGTATACCTAAAACCGTGGGCTGGGTCAAATTGACCCTAATTAATAAAAACCTATGTTGTTACTCTAAAAGTACGCTGTAATTATTTGGCAATGACAATTATTCATTTTTAGCATTAAGTTGTTATAATAAGTGATAAGAAATAAGATATTACAATATGGAATATTGTATACAGATAGCAAAATATACAGACAACTTTAATAGAAGTATTTAGTTTCTTACCAGTCAAGATTTCCTACACAGTACATGCACATTTTGGGCAACTTCTTTTTATATATTTTGTACACTTTCCACATATCAGTATTTTACAGTCAGAACAATTATCTACAGTTTTGTTTCTACACTTGAAAGCTTGGAAATGAACCGGTAGACGATTTAGACACAAATAATATATGGGATAAATAAAATAATTATTTAGAATTAATTGCTCCTTTTTAAATGATTAAGAATAACAGAAGAAAACTATTTTAGATCATTAAGTTTTTTTATTCTCGTTCTTACATCGCGCTACAATATCAACAACTTTTTGTTGCCTGATCAGGAAAACTAAATTTATAAAAACAAAGATAATATATAAACAGAGATGCAACATTACTTCTTCCCCAATAACATAGTTATGATACAATATGCAATACATACAAATAAAAGAGTAAAAATACAACAAACGAGAATCATATAAAATATTATGCAACTAATTTTTGTATTGCACTGGAAATGTTACATGTCTATTAGAGCGTGTAGTTGTTCTTTGGATATCTTTTCCCAGCAAATCTGGTGGCTGTTTTTCAATTTCTCTTTGTAAAATTGGTTTTTTGTCAGGCAGAGTTGGTGCATGTTCTAATTGTTTGAAATGATCAGGACTATCACCATCAATTGACAACAAATATGCAGGTTTTAATCTGTCTACAGATATGTTGATGTCCTTGCCTTTAATTTTCACAGTAAAATATTTACCATATCTTTTTGCCACTGGGAATGGTCCATCATACAGAGGTTCGAGTGCTTTTTCCATTCTGTCAACACATATGAACACATGCGTACTGTTATGGAAATCTTAATGGACAAAGTGTTTTGGGGACTGTTGTCGGCCAGTTTTCAGTGGTTGTAACTGATCCATTTGTTTCTGTAATTCTTTCGCAAATGTATCTGTATCCACAGACATTTTTTGGTTTCTCGAAAAATTCCCCAATTAATCGGATAGTTTGTCCGTAGACTATTTGTGCAATGGTGTAATTTGTGTCACTACACAGAGCCGATCGTAATCCTAACAATACTGTTGGTAAGGCCTGTGTCCATTTAACTGAGTTATGCGCTCTGATGGCTGCTTTTAAGGTGCGATGGATTCTTTCAATTTTTCCATTACATTGTGGATGATAGGATGTTGTTGTGCATACTTTAAATCCACAAATAAAATTTGTTTTTAAAGAGCTTAGATCTAAATTGAGTACCTTGATCAGTTATCACATGGTATGGCATTCCAAAGCGTGAAATCCAGTGATTATAAAATTCTCAAGCAACTGTTTCTGCCGTGATATTTGATAAAGGAATAACCTCTATCCAATATGTGAAGCGGTCAATGCAAGTAAGGCAATTTATTTTTCCTTCTGATATAGAAAATGGACCTATGATGTCAACATGAATGACACTGAATCGATCATCTACTTGGAAGGTGTCAATTTGTGAATGTGTATATCTATTAATTTTTTGTTCTTTCGACACTGGATACAAGATTTTCCCCATTGATTGACATCTTTTCAAATGTTAAGCCAAATAAATCTGGAAGCTATTTGTTTAACAGTAGATTTCACACCAGGGTGAGACAAGTTGTGAATTTTTTTAAACATGTGCATTCGAAGAGGCTGAGGTATAAATGGACGAATGTTTGCAGTTGAAATATCACACCATAGTAATTTACCTGAGTCAAGGGGATATTGTTTAAAGTTTAAGGATGGTTTCAAGCACAGTTTATTAAGTTCTTCATTATCAACTTGTGCATCAGCAATTTTATCATAATCTATTTGAGATAGATTCTATCCTGCACAATGAATCTGCAACTATATTTTTTTCTCCACTAATGTGACAAATATTTGTTGAAAATTGTGATATATATTGTAAATGATGTAACTGTCTAGGTGAAGCTTTTTAATTTTTTTTTTTTTTTTTTTTTGGAAAGGCATATGTAATTGGCTTGTGATCAGTATAAATAACAAAATTTTGTCTTTCAAGAAGATGTTTAAACTGTTTGACGGAAAGATATATTCCTAATAATTCCCTATCATTACTGTAATTTTTCTGTACTTCAGTTAATTTTTTAGAAAAAAAGGAAATCGGTTTCCAGCTTCAACTTGGAAAAACAATATTTCAGGCTTTTCTTCCCAAAAAGGAGGAATTTTCACGCTTTTCTTGTTTGTTTCGAATTTTTCCTCATTTGAATTTGTTAGAGCCATTCCATTATTCTAATCCATCATTCGAATATGTACGAGTCACCAGTTTGTAGACGGTTTAGTCACAAATAATACATGGGATAAATAAAGTAGTTATTTAGAATTAATTCACACATCCTTTTTAAATGATTAAAAATAACAGAAAACTATTTTAGATTGTTAAGCTTTTTATTCTTGTTCTTACATCACACTACAATGTCAACAACTTTTTGTTGCCAGATCAGGAAAATTAAATTTATAGAAACAGAGGTAATTTATAAATAGAGATGCAACAAACCTTTTTTCACATCTGCGCAGATTCTTCGGTTGTATCCGCTTTTGTCTGTGTATCTGACTTGTACTTTCTTTTGTGAATATATGCACTCTGCAACTTTTCAATGAGTTGTTGAAGATATTCTCTCTGTAAGTTTTTTCCATTAACTTCTTTATATAAAATCCATGAATTAATCCCTGCAAGGTCAAGAATATTGCAGAATATATGATCTAGCAACCTCCTTGATTCTGCCTTCACAGAATATTTCTGAGCCATTTGGTTGGCAATGTCGACACCAAATTTTGTTGAGTTATAAAATGATATTGTTTCTAGAACCTTTTTTAGTAATTATTGTGGATATCAACTATGGGATGAAAGGAGCTTAATAATACGACATTTTTGCTGATTTTCCCCTGATAAACTGTCAAAACTATATCATCATGCTCCAGTAAAAATGTATCATATAATGGCACCTTTACTTTCTTCACAGATTCAGGTACTTCTTTCCGATTTCGTTTCATTGTTCCAGTTAAGGTAGTGTTTTTCGTTTTTAAAATTTGGGTCAGATTTAGTGTATTGAAAAAATTATTTGTAGTGATATTTCTTTTATTTTCGAAAGGTTCTATCAAATGCAAAATGGCATATTCTGAGAGAGATAGGTTTTCAGGACTTTTCTCATCTGTACCCAAATATGGAAAACCATTGAGCACGTATTTACTGTGGACATCAGCAGCAAGCCAGAACTTGATACCAAATTTATCTGGTTTATTTACACATATTGCGTGAAACGACATCTGGCTTTAGACGGAAACAGCTGTTCATCAATACTTTTATATGGTCCTGGTTTATAGCAAGTTATCAAATTTTCAATAAATTTCTTCCAAAACTTCAGAAATAAAACAGAATTTATCTGTTTGAAAGCATTCAGATCGTGTAGTTTTTTTGTCGAATCGCAAAAATTTCATAAGTTCTCTGAATCTATTTCTCGCCGTAGTATCACGGAAAAGAGGTGGACTCAAACAACAGACCACAGACTATCAAGCTCTAAATTATTTGCATTCTATATACCTCGAGCATACAAAATTGACATAAAAGCATCTAGTTCATCTAAAGTTGTTGATCATTTTTCCCAGTTGCCGGTGAGCTTCTTCCTCTGTACAATTTTTGATATGACGAAGCATAGGCTCATTTATAAGTAGCTTCCAAGAACTACTTGCATAGCTATTTTCAATATTTCGCTCTGCATAACTAGTTGGGCCACTCTTCTCTTTGAAAGCATTATGTTTCAGCAATTCTTCCATGCATACAACATCCAGACGTGATGCTTTTCCAATATGTTCCATCATTTGTAACAAAAGTTCCAGAGTTCATTTCATCTGGATTTCAATCTGATAACTTTTTACGTTTATTTACTCATTGTTTTTTCTTCCCAGAAGTGGTCTTTCTGCTAGTACATTGTACAGGAAAATTAGATACAGTATCTTCATCCGAGGAAATGTTTCCTTCATCTGGAGGCACATATTCATCATCGCTGAAAACAATTTCTTCATCATTGTCGTTTTCGAATTCATTTTCCAATCATTGTCACATATATTCAAGGGCCTCCCTAATTGTTAATTTATGCCTATTTCTTCCAGCCATTTTCATGCAAGATCAATTTTATCTTCTCGTGTAAACAAGGTGGCAAAAATGGAACAGACTGGTGCACTCAAACTATCTTCAAGGCAATGTGAACAACCAGTTGTGCGGTCATAAAGAACTAGATGTGTGCTCATTAGACTGTCGCATTGGCTATAGTAGTATTGCATCACATTCCATTCAATAGGCCACAACAAAAAACATTTGAGAGAAAACATTCCTTGAATATGCTAACCAGAGGCATTTCTCCTATTCGGAATGATAACACAAGGGGGGGGGGTTCTGCAACACTGGCTACTACTACAAGAAAATTCTCTTCTGTTATCATTAACAATCTACTGACCTTGAAGTACTGTTCTGCTTACATCTGCAAAATGGAAAGAGGACTGAAAGAACTTTTCCCATTCCACGAAACGTTGAATTGCAAATTTAGTACTTGTGATTATAATGGGGTCAAAATGACCCATTCCATGGTTTTAGGTATAAGTATTAAAAACTAAAAAGTATAAGTATTTAACGTATCATATTTCCACAGATTATTATTGGTATAAAAATAGAAAAGGTCAAAGAAATTTTGTTCAATTTTGGTGGTAACTTTTTGAGAAAATTGGAATCAAAATTACTTTGGGGTCAAAATGACCCCATCCACAGTTTTAGTGTTAAGAACGTAGGTGTCACATTTATTAAATTTTCTTTCTCCTTATTTCGATTGAATTTTCTGCTTATAGAATGAGACTTTTTTTTAAAACATGTACTGATTATAGGTGGTTTAATGTTGCTGTAAAGCTTGGCTTTACAAATTCTATACTACTGAAGAATTTAGTTTGAAAAGCTTCCTGTAATTTTATTGCTGCATTCTAAAAGTTTTATTATTTTAAATTTCATCATGAAAATTATACTTTCATTAGCCCCTTCCATTTAAAAATAAGAAATAGTTTTATACATTAATCATGAAATTTAATGTTTCTCTACATTTTTTATTATTTTATATCATCATGACTGTACATTTTAGTTTTAAAATTGTTGTTAAGGGTTTCTTTTTATTTACTCTTATTTTTATTTTAAATTGCCATTATGTTTGCAAAAAAATTTGAGAAATTTTAGGAATGTGCTGCATATTTTTTCCTTTTTTATGTATAAATTAAGGTTCTTAAAGGCATTTGTTTTAAGAGCTTTTTTTTATGCATATATATCTTTTACCTTAATATTTTAGACCTTTTGATCTTTTAAATATTAAGTTTAAGAAAGTAAAGAAAAAATACAGAATTAACTAATTATCTTTTAAAGTGTGAGAATTTTTTTTTTCAAAAGAGGCAATTAAAGTGTGTAATACAATTAGAGTGTGTATTTTCACTCAAATTGCATTATTAATTTATAGAGCAACTAGTAATTTTTAAGTTCAGAATTAGATGTGCTATTATTAATATGCAAATGACATGTGAGAATAATGTTTTTTTTTATGTTTATGTAGAATCGAATGTATTATTTCATAGCAGTCTTATTCATTACTATTTTTTTTCCTTACAGTACCAGAAGCAGAAACCAAAGATGCCATGGGGAGGTATTATTTTAGCAGTTTTTCTTTTCATCGCTGGCTCTTTACTTATAGCTTTTTCTTCTCTATTGTTTTCTGGACATCTTGATGGTCAGGTGAGTTATACTCAACTAGTTGGTAAAAAAAAAAAGGTTGTTATGTGAAATAAACATGCAAATACTTAAGAGCCCCTGATTGGCTTGGTAATACATCAATTTACATACTGAAACAGCTAATTTGTGCTTTAAATATTCCTGAAGCTCTGTACAATCGATCATTTCAGTAATAAGTAAATGTGAAGTTGTTCCTCTCATTCATGAAAGAGGTATTTCCACATTTAAAAAAGATCAAATTACTGGCATGCATCAAAGAAAATGCCTATATTGGTGAAATTTTTGAAATGGGGTTTAGAGGGGTACAGCACATTATTAAAGTGTGAAAGGATAGAGAGAGGGGCACTATTAGCATTAAAGTTTATATTGTTGGAAGTATCCTTTAAGTTCCTGTGACATAAGATCTCTTTAACGACTGGTGAAAAAAATACAACTGAATTCATAGTAATGTTTAACATTGATCATAAGGGTATTTTAACTCTCAAAATGCTTCAAAAATTTAATGATATGGGACTTAAAAGTTGTAAAATCCCCAAAAAACTATTTGTCATAAAAATTAACCAAAGAAAACTACTCCAATTTGCTAAATGTAAATAACTGACTTCTGTTCTAGAGAAATTTCATGAAGTCAGATGAATCAAAGTTCAGCCTATTCTGGAACGAAGGGCACATTATGGTAAGACCCTTCATGCATTGCGCCTTTTTTGCAGGTAAATGGAGCTAGTATTATAATCTAGAGTTGGTTCAATGTGTCTGATCTGGAATAAGCAACATTATGTTACAATAAACAGTCAAGAGATTATTTAAATGTGCTTAGTGACCTGATCATCTCATCAATGGAGTTTGCTTTTCTAATAGCACTGGTACATTCCAAAATAACAATGCATACATCCCCAAGCACAAATTGGGAATTGATGTAGAAAAACACAAGGACTCATTTACTGACATGAATTGGCCACCATAAAGCTTACATACTCACTCGATCAAAAGACTTTCAGATGTACTGAAACTGTGGCTAAGGAGTGGTTTGCTTCTTTCGTTCTTCTCTTCATGGCTATGGTAGCTGAGTAGTTATGGGCTCAAACTGGCAGTCAGCAATATTTCTGTTGAATCATTGGTTCTGTAATCCTGGTGGAAAGGTTGGTGGATTTAAATCTGTCTAGGCTCAAAGTCCTCATTTTGGCCTGGATTAGACGTTTGGAGATTGAGGTGCCAGTTCAGGTGTTCTCAATGTCTTATGACCAAAGTTGAAAATTAGGATTAATCTCCAATACCCTAGTGTAGCTTCAGAGTGTGAGATTAATATACAATGAGTCTGTTTTTAGTTCAGTATCTCGGTGTAAAACTGCTGTAAATCTAAATGACAATAGTGCTGAAACAGTGTGAAATCTTAGTGAAACTAGGCATTGAGTATGCACGTTAATCTAAGCTAAAGGTGCTTCATCCATATATTAAGATATGCTACTTTTTTTCTTTTTCTTTTTTTGCGTTCTAGTGTATGAAAACAAATGAAAATTTTTGTGTTCCTTGTTTTTTATTTTGAAGAAAATGAAATGGAGATTACAAAAGATGATTCAATTACTAAATGTCAACTTACTGAATGCTCCCTGTTGTGCCATTCCTTCCTCCCAGGGTGGGGCTTGGCCCTTTTAAGAAGCCTTTTTCATGCCAGCCTTCTTCCTGCTAGTGTTCTCCAATTTCTAATCCTCAAAACTAGGAGATCTTTTTCTAGGCCATCAATCCATCTTAAGATTTGGCTAACCTTTCTTCGTGTGCAAATTGGTTGAG
Organism: Trichonephila inaurata madagascariensis; assembly: GCA_019973955.1. Taxonomy (NCBI): domain Eukaryota; kingdom Metazoa; phylum Arthropoda; class Arachnida; order Araneae; family Nephilidae; genus Trichonephila; species Trichonephila inaurata. The sequence goes on from BMAV01009947.1 coordinate 84,917, forward strand.
CATTGAAAACTTTTTTAGTGGTGTGGTGTACGCTCATTCTGATAATGTGATTTGCCCATTTAATTTGGTGTATTTTGATGAAGTTAACAATGTCACATTCTTTATATGATTAATAAAGCTCTAAATTTGATCTTCTTCGACATGTTCCATTTTCCTGAATTCCTCCAAAAACGGAAATTAAAATCTTCTTTTTGTAGATACTTATTATGTTCTCATCTGTTGAAGACCTGGACCAAGTTTCACATGCATATGTTAATACAGATCTTGGCTTTTATACAATAGAACCTTTGTTTTCTTTCGATTAAATTTGATTTGTTATATTTTCCTATTCCATTAAGACATATATTAGCCATAGAAATTCCCTTTTTGGATTTCAGTGGTACAATCATTTCTATTGTTAATTTCCAAACCAAAATAAGTAAAGCTGTCAACAACTTCAAAACTTTACTATCGTTAAAACATGATTTAGAGCAAGGCATGTGCTTGGTCTTACTCTCATTGATTTTCAGTCCCATCGTAAGGGCCTCTTTCTTAAAGAACCTCTTTCTCTTTAAGAAGGCCTGTCTTAATGCTGTGGGTGTTGGAGCGATGATATCAATGTCATCAGCAAAAGTCAACCACTGTATCGATTTATTAAAGATATTTCCTCTGGTATTGATATTGGAATCTCTTACCACTTTTTCTAATGCTAGATTAAAGAGAAGACATGCCAGTGCATCTCCATGTCGAACTCCATTTTTTATTTCCAATGGGTCCGTAAGATCATTCTGCACCTTGACCACAATCTTAGTCTCACTTAATGCCAGACTTATCAGCCTTAATAACTTATCAGGGATTTTGAACTCTTTCATGGCTGCAAGAAGAGCCTTTCTGTTGATACTATCACAGGCGGTTTTGAAATCAATAAAGAGGTGCTGTGTGTCAATTCCAAATTCCCTTGTTTTCCCAAAACCTAACGGATGTTGAACATCTGCTCTGTAGTGGATCTTCCTTTCCAAAATCCATTTTGATAGTCTCCAACTGTATTTTACTCTTGTGGGAAAAGTTTGTGGAATAGAATATCTGAGAATACCTTATAACTTGTACAGAGCAGACTGATTCCTCTATAAGGTGAACACTTGAGTATATCTCTGCTCTATGCTTGAGTATCACACAAGTTATACTCAATTTCCTTACCTTAGGGATTGCTTCCTGTTCCAAAATTGTTTGAATTAAGTCGTAAAGTTTCTCAGAAGTATCCTTTCATCCATTTTACTGTAGCTCAGATGGCATAGTGTCAGAGCCTGGTGCCTTATTGTCTTTTAAGTTTATTTATGGCTTCAATGACTTCCTCCAGTGATGGTGGTTCAACTAAACCTTGGCTCTGACTTTCCATGTTTCCTGTAAGTACTTCATAGTCACCATTATCACTTTTAAGTAAGTTGTTGAATTGTTCATTCCATCTCCTTAACACTTCAGTTTTGTCACTCAAAATAATTCCTTCCCTATTATGACAAGAGCTGGTTCTTGGCTTAAATTCTTTGTACCCAAGGTTTATTTTTTGAAAGAAAGTTCTGCTTTCATTGGATCACCTCAAATGTTCAACATTTTTAAAAAAAATTCTCAAAAAATATCCTTTTTTCCCCCCTATGAATTATTTTCTCCTCTCTTGCATCTCAGTGATTATCTCTTACTTAGCATTTTACTATATGCCTCATTCTTCCTCTTTGTAGCCATGAAACAATAATTGTCTAACCAGTCCTTTTTACTCTTTTTTTGTTTGTTTGTTTACCCTTTCCACAACTTGGTTACCCATTTTGACTACTGTTTCCTTTAGTGTGGCCCGCCAGTACATAAGTTGCGGCCCGCTGACTCTTTTTAAAAAATTTTTAAATATAAGATTTTTAAAGTTTTTTTATTTTGAAATTTCTTTGAGGGAAAATGTATATATATATATACACTATGTATTTGCCTGTTACCTGTTCTTGTTTTAAAATAAATCCTTTTTGATAATAGAAATGTCCTTTAGATTAAAATAGATTTATATTTTATCAAACAGTTACATTTGATTTTACTGTAGCAAATTACTTTTTTAATAAATTTTGAATTGCATTATGCATATCCTTTACTATGGATGGTACATGATTCTCTGTGTCTGCGACTTTTGTTTCTCCTCCTCCTTTTCTGTTTGGAGTGCCCAAAAAGCAAGAGGCAGTCAGAGATGTTTTTTAAAGTTTAAAAAAAATATTCAGGATGGTTAAGATAAAGGACAATGTATACTTAATCGTTTGTGTGAATGACAGCACTATCAAATTTCAACAATGAGTAACAAAAGATGAATTCAATAGGAACACCATAATTTTCAAGAAAATGGCAACTGTATTATTTTAAATATTATTTCATCATTATTATATAATATAAACATTATTATATTATCTATGTCTTTATACATGAAAAATAATGCAAACAATAATAATAATAATTCATTTTGTTTTAAATTTGCACTCCAATAAATGTTTTTTTGTTTCCAAATTTGTATAAATGTACATATTTTTATGTACCGCCCGCGAGATTATAATGTTTTTCCGAAATAGCCCGTAAGGTCATTTGGGTTGGACACCCCTGGTCTATACTATCCTCATCAATAAAAATGTCGTTAAATTCTTTCTATTTATTTTCAAGCTATTCATGGAATTTTAGCTTCAATGCCTTATCTTTAAACTGTCCGCAGTCAAATTTTTCCAGACATTTTCCATGACTTTCGGAAATTTGAAATTCTTGCTCTAACCTTTCCCATAACCAGAAAATGATCTGAATCCAGGTTAGACCCACGATAAATTCTTACATCCAATATATTTGACTTGTGCCTAGAATCAACCTGAAGATGGTCAATTTGATTGCATGTCTCTCCATCTGGAGATCTCCAATTTATTTTATGAATATTTTTTTGTTGGAACATTATACTTGGTATGACCATATTATGATCAGCTGCAAAAGCATTTAGCTGTTTTCCATTATCATTTGATAAATCATGAAGACTACTTTTTCCAACTATTTGCGTAAATTCCTTTTCCATACCAATTTTTTGCATTTGCATCCCCTAGTATAATTTTAACATGGTTTTTTTGCCATGATGCATATAGTGTATGTAGTTCCTCATAAAATAGCTCTTTTTCCACATTATCTTTGTCTTCAGTTGGAGCTTAGATGTTAATAAAACTGTAATTAAAAAAAGGCTCCTCTTATCCTTATCTTAGATAGCTTAGGTGACTGTCACAAAATCAATTAAAAATGGTCTTAGATGCTTACTCAAAATAAAAGCAGTGCTGAATATGTGCTTGTTTTTGTCATAACTATAAGCAATTATGTGATTTTTCTTTTGAATAATTTCCTCTCCTATCCATCTAATTTCCTGTATAACTAGAATATCTATCCTATAATTGTCCATCTGCTCTATTAACATTTGCAGTCCTTTATTTCTGTACAAAGACTGAATATTCCAAAATCCTAATCTCAAGTCCTTTAAAATCTTTCCAAGTCGTTTCCTAGAAGTCAGCTCGGATATATTTTCTTCTTGAGATTTCTCAACTAGAGTTTTTTTTTGAAGGGGTAGGGCTAACAGCCCTATGCCCGACCCCCAAACCTGGAGGACCAGTGCCATTCTATTCTCCATCTATGACACGAATGGGCTACGTTGGGACTATTCTTTCACTCACTGGTAATTGTGCCATTATTATTGCTTATTTCTGGATCTGACCTGTCTTTAAAATAGTGGGGTCCTATTCATAAATTTTGTTTCAGACATTAAATATATTTCCATATTAATTTAATATTCAACAATGTGCATACATACTAAAAAATATGTTGCTATAAAATTTTAATACCTGTGATTATTTCTGAGCAGTAAAAATGTCATATGAATGGTTTATTACAAAAGAAATAAATTTAATCTGATAAGTTAATGTATAAAAATTCATTTTTTTAATTCTAAAATATAAAATAGTTCATGTTGTATTAACAGAATGTGAGCCAAATAGTTGATAATTGTGTCTCTTAATCATTTGTCTGATAATAATATCTTCAAGGGAAACAAATTGTACAAAAACTTATGCAAATTAATCTGGATATCCTTTGAAAATATGACAGAATGAACAGTTTTACTCCATGTTTTTTTAGTATATGCATGTTCAAAAAATTCATCATCATGGAAATTAATATTAATAAAATCATGAATTAGAAATTGAATAATTTGTGAGAAGAAATATTTATAAAGTAAAAACTGAGTTATTTTAAAATGTGATTATGATTATTAAATCTAAATAAATTTTATTGTCACTGAACAATTCTTTCAAAGGAAGATCCACTGCAGAGCAGATATTCAACATCCGTCAGATTTGGAGAAAACAAGGGAATTTCGAATTGACACGCATCACCTCTTTATTGATTTCAAAACCACCTGTGATAGTATCAACAGAAAGGCTATTATTGCAGTCATGAAAGAGTTTAAAATCCCTGATAAGTCATTAAGGCTGATAAGCCTGGCATTAAAGTGAGACTAAGATTGTGGTCAAGGTGCAGAATGATCTTTCGGACCCATTGGAAATAAAAAATGGACTTCAACACGGAGATGCACTGACATGTCTTCTCTTTAATCTAGCATTAGAAAAAGTGGTAAGAGATTCCAATATCAATACCAGAGGAAATATCTTTAATAAATCGATACAGTGGTTGACTTTTGCTGATGACATTGATATCATCGCTCGAACACCCACAGCATTAAGACAGGCCTTCTTATAGAAGAGAAAGAGGTTCTTTAAGAAAGAGGCCCTTACGATGGGACTGAAAATCAATGAGAGTAAGACCAAGTACATGCCTTGCTCTAAATCAGGTTTTAACGATTCCCTTTTTAAAATTGAAGAGTAAAGTTTTGAAGTTGTTGACAGCTTTACTTATTTTGGTTTGGAAGTTAACAATAGAAATGATTGTACCACTGAAATCCCCAAAAGGGAATTTCTTTGGCTAATAGATGTCTTAATGGAATAGGAAAATATAACAAATCAAATTTAATCGAAAGAAAACAAAGGTTCTGTTGTATAAAAGCCAAGATCTGTATTAACATATGCATGTGAAACTTGGTCCAGGTCTTCAACAGATGAGAACATGATAAGTATCTACAAAAGGAAGATTTTAAGATTCGTTTTTGGAGGAATTCAGGGGCCGCGGTAGCCGAGTGATATAGGTATCGGACCGTGGCTTGCCTTGTCACGAGTTCGAGCCCAGTGCCACTAAAGACCTGCCGTGTAGGGCAGCGATGCACGTTAAATCTGTCGAGAGCTGAAACGTCCTCCCGTTGGTGTGGTGTGGTAGTTAGGAGAGGGGGGTGCCAGCTCAGGTGTCGTCCACGTCACTTGACCATGGTTCAAAATTACGTGGTCCGTCGCCAAAAGCCCTAGTGTAGCTAAACAGTGCGACGTTAATATTCAATCAATCAATCAATCAATGGAGGAATTCAGGAAAATGGAACATGGCGAAGAAGATCAAATTTAGAGCTTTATTAACCATATAAAGAATCTGACATTGTTAACTTCATCAAAATGCACCAAATTAAATGGGCAAGTCACATTATCAGAATGAACATCGACTGTACCACTTCAAAAGTCTTCAATGCTCAACCAATTGGTCCACGAAGAAAGGTTAGCCAAATCTTAAGATGGATTGATGGCCTAGAAAAAGATCTCCTAGTTTTGAGGATTAGAAATTGGAGAATAGTAGCTGGAAAAGGCTTCTTGAGAATGCCGAAGCCCACCCTGGGCTGTCGTGCCATTAACCCTCCAAGCGGTCTGCACGTAAATTCTTGCCATTCTAGAGATGTATTTTTTGCCTTCAAGTAAGATTCTCAAAAGCGGTTGAGCCGTATTTTTAAAAATACGTCTCAACCGCTTTTGAGAATCTTACTTGAAGGCAAAAAAATACGTGCAGTGCATTTAGAAGCATCTCTAGAATGGCAGGATTTTACGTGCAGACCACTTGGAGGGTTAAGGAAGGAAGGAACAGTTCTTTTGTGTAAAGCGGAATATTTTTAATGTATGAATAATTTTTAAGCATTTAGTTTTGTAGTTGCATCTAGAAAATTTGAATTAAATTAAACTGGACAAAATAAGTTTAATTTTTATAAGTTTACTTGTAATTTTGATATGTTTGGGAATAGTTTTTGAGTGATTAGAATAAAATAAGATGCATGAGAGTGAAATAAGTGCATTCCTCTCTTTTACTTTAATTAATCTTGGCTAAAAATTAGGATAATGAGGCAAAATTAATACAATTTTGTGTTTCATGTGAATTTTCCCAAATTAGTTGAAATAAATATTGTGTTTTACATCTTGTGTTGCTTTGAATTTCGGGGTATATTTATTCAAAATAATGTTGGCAGACATAAAATTGGAAGGGAACATGCATTAGAATTTTTTTTAAAGTTTATTTGAATTTATTTTTATGCAGCTTCATAAAATATTAAAATTATATAATTAAATATATTTACTAATATTTGGGTTTTTTTTAAAAAAACTTCCATTAAATTTGAGTACCATTCCATTATAACCATCTTTTAGAATATTGTATAACATTGCATTTAAAATGTACACCATTTAGAAATTTTAAACATTGAAGAAAGCTATTGACTTGATCCCCTTTAATTTATTTTCCCTGATATTCTTGCAATTCTGTGGAATCCGTATTTTTCTCATCTCTCTGAAATCGGAAAACTACATATACATATTCTTCAATAGTTGGTTCAACAGTGAGGAATTGAGCATTTGTCCTATAAAATGAAAGGAGTACAAAAATCATAGACAGCTGCTAAAATGTATTTATTATTATGCAGAATATATCTATTTCTTTAATATGTATTTCATAAAATGTGTTCCCTTGTCTCAAAAGTTTATTGATATTGTAATTTTACTTAAAATTTTATTAAAAGTTTAATTTCTTCTAAAAACATGTACAATGCGTTTGCAAACATTTAAGACTCTACCCTATGAAATTTTCTGATTTAATGAAATTCTACAACAGTATTTTGTAAAAGAACCAATTAGATTTACAAGGTTACTTAAGTGAAGTCGGTCTTTTATGTACCTCCTTTATTTTTAGTTACTGTTGGTTATGCTAGGCATGAGCTATAAATAAAAGACTGGCAGTATGCTTTAGAAAACACCAGGTATAATGTATATTATTAAGTATATCAATGAAAGTGTTGAAAATATACTTGAGAAGGTAAAGGCATTATATTCAAAATAGTGTTTGAAAACTTTCTAGTGTAATTTTGGATTACTGCATTTGTTATTCATTTAATGGAATATGTAAAAGAATTTAGTGTATAAGAGAGATTGTGAAAAAGACAATTTAGAGATTAATTTTGATAAGCAACTTAAAATTTGTTAATACTTTCTTCTCAGTTAATACATATCTGGTAAATCTTTTTGAGTGATATTGCTGTTTATTTTCACAACCAATTTTTTTTTATTTGTTGTCGTAAAAGTATTTGTATCTTTGTTATGGTACTTTAATTATTATTTTTTCTTTATCTGTGAGGAAGCTACGATTTCTCTTGTATCAGTATTACCAGCATTTTAATATTAGAAATGCTATCATTTTTTGTTCTTTTTTTATGTATTTGTATCTGAAAATTGTTGAAGAATTTCTATAATATATTTCACTTTTTCCCTAGCACACTGAAGGAGCTTGGCCATTACTTATTCTTGGAATTTTAATGTTTATTCCTGGAGTTTATCATGTGAGAATAGCTTACTTGGCTTATCGTGGATATCCGGGTTATGTTTTTGATGACATACCAGATTTTGAATAACTAAACATGTTTTATTATAATTTATTTATTATATTCTGCAATTTTTAAGATAAATAGTTACACATGACTCTTATTGAAATGCAATTATTTCAATTATTGGTAGCAGAATTTTTTGTTGAATAGCTTTCAGATTTTATTTTTCTGTTAAATTTTTCACTCTGCCTAATGTATTTATGTACTTTTCTCACTAAAAATTGTATAATCATCTTTATTCAATATGTTAAGTTTTATTTATTTTATTTAAAGACAATGAGACTGCTTATATATATTTTTTTAAGTGTGGCTTTGCCATGTATTTCAATTTAAAGGCATGTCCAATTTGTTCTTAACTAGTCGCTATATACAGTACATGTGAGTTGTTTTGTATTTTTCTGTTTTTTGTATAACATTTATTTTTTGAACTTAACTAATTATTGTATAAAATGTTGTGACATTGTTTATCATTCATATTTTCTGAAAACTGTATATTTTAATAGATGATTTCTTTTATAACTTAAAAATTTTCTATTCACCTTTAAATGTGGTATATTTATTTAATCGATTGTAACTCTTTGAATACAAAATATTATCCTCATCAAATCACTACATTTTAAATATCGTCTTCCTTAAGTTTTGGGGAATTGATTATTTAATTAAATTTAAATATTGACTTTCTGTGTATTCTCTGTGACAATGTATTTGCGATGTGCACATTTTTAGTGACTACCATAATATAGTCATTTCATGGAAATGTATAAATCAGTGAAGAAAAACAGAATCCATACTTACTGCACTGCTTTACAATTGCTAAGAAACTGTTACATTTTTTGGAATAATTTAGAATAGACAATAATTGAAGAAATGAAACTAAGTACATATTTAGAAGGGACGGTGTGCATTGATCATAGCGCAAAATGGTACAGATATCACCACATCGAAGAATTAAAAACTTGAAAATAAAAAAGGTGTTCCTTGGATGATTTCCAAGCCACAAAAAATTTATCTTCAGGTCAGAATGATGCAGACATGAGTACATTACTAAAATGTGTGTTGACCAAGGACAATAATGCACATTTTGCATCTGTTCTCCATGCTCTTCACTAAACTATCAAGGAATCCTTGAGGATGTCTCACCCCTCTCTCAAGGTGATTTTGAGCTCTTTGGCTGTACGGGGAGGAATGGTTCTTTGTTTGCTACGTCTGGAAAGAGCATCCCAGGTATGTTCAATAAGATTTAGGTTGAGAGAGTAAGCAGGCCATTGCATACGGAGAATATTTTTCCTTTGCAGTGTGTCTGATACCTCAACGTTTCTGTGTGGCCGCACATTATCATCCATAAACAGAAAGTCGGGACCTACAGCACCCCTAAAAAATAGGAACAAGGACCAGAATAATCTCTCTGCAATATCATTGCGATGAAGCGTTTCCTTGTTCAAAGATGTGAAACGGTGTTCTGCCATTGTGCATGATATCCACCCACACCATCTTGCCTGTACTGTAGCGATCACATTCACAAACAAACTTTTGTGCATAACGTGTCCCATGCTCTATCTACAGTAATTAGTGGCCAGAATCACTTGCCACATTGAAACGAGATTCGTCTGAGAACATCACTCTAGACCAATTTTGCTGATCCCAACCAATGCTTTTCTTGGTTGACTGGCCAACTTGATATAATCTCTGAGATGGTTCTAGCTGAAACATGTGCACCGGTAGCGGTTGCAGGGTTTGCAGCTATCTGGCCTGGAGTGAAATTTCTGTTCCTTTTTGCCACAAGGGCTACATAGCAATCCTCTAAAGCAGAGGTTCCCAAACTTTTTTATCTCACAGACCCCTTGCCATGTTTTTCGGTTTCGGGTAGACCCCTGCTTACCTAATATTGAATTTTCGCAAATGTATCACCTTAAATGTCTTTTTGACTGCTAATACTACTACTTACTTTAAAATAATTACATTTCTAATTGTAGTGAAGTCTAGCATTTAAAACTTAAGAACACATGTTAATGAATTAAATTAACACATAAAATAACTGAACAACAAACAAATGGTTTTAATGAGGTGGATGAATCTGGCGTTTCAATAACAAATTTTCAACATTTAATATCAATCTAGTCAGGTTTAACTCTAAATCTCCTTTGTTAGTGTCCCGCCCCCCCCCCGCGTTTGTTTGTGGTTGTTTTTGTGAGATTAACAAACTCACTGAAACTCTCTCTCACTAGGAAAAGCAATTAAAAACTTTCTCTCGATATTCCAAAATTTGGACCAAATAATAGGTTTTTTAAAGCCAAAATTGCTGACATCCGTTTCTAAACTTTATTTTCAGATTTTCGTTAGGGACTATTCTTATCATTTCCTATTGCAATATGACATTTTTTTTCAATGTGACTGTATGAATTAATTGTCTACTGTGGTGTTACTATAAAAAAAGGAATCTCAAACTTTGTTTCAAAATCTGAGTAAAGGGCATTTAAATGTTGAGCGTAGGTTAAAATGTCCTGACAGATTGTCTGTGACAAATTGAGAAAATTAGTGACGGCCAATATTATACTGCTTTAACTTAATTTGGGGGAAAATGCTAAAATGGTCCTTGTCTTGCTAAAATTTATGCTGTCACCTGTAATTACAAATTAACATCACTAAACTTAGTAAATAAATCTGTTAAATTGGTAAAATTTGGGTTTTCCACTAGATCAAAAATTTTTTAATGATTAAAGTCACGACCTGGTTTAATGAGAGCCTCTATCATGGAACCCCAAATTATTTTTTCGCTGGCATGGACCCCTTGCAGGTCACCATAGACCCCTGGGGGTCTATATAGACCACTTTGGGAATCACTGCTTTAAAGGTATGGTGTTCCAACTACGACTCCCGACATGCTTTCACAAAGCATTTCCATCTTCAGCAGCCTTCTTTATTCACGAGATGACACTCTTTAATACACCCATTGCAGCAGTTACAGTGGTGACACTTTGACCCACTTCCAATCTTCCAACTGCTCGTCCACAGTCATAGTCCCTCAAATGATGTCTTGCTGATATTTTGCTTCTTAATTATTGCAAAAACCAAACATAATTTCAGAGAAAAAACTTTAATAACATCCAGCACTATTTCCTTTAAATATCAAACAGCATGAATTTTTGTATGAATCATGAGCTTTGTATGCACTATCTTTTATATAGATCTACCACACCCTCTGAACTGGAATTTACTTTTATTGGTCAGCTGTCTGAGACGCAATTTTGCATAAATCAACTGTTCCTTAGCAATTGTCAAGCTGTGTACATGTAATCTTTTTCACCAAATATTGAAGCATGAAAAACTTAAAAAATATATTAAACTACTTAAGTATGATAATGGATTAAAACATTAAAAAAAAGTTTCTGTATATTCAATTATTTAACACATTTGAGTTGAAATAAATATTTTCATATGTCATTTAAGATTTCTGTTCCAGTTAAAATATTTTATTTTTAAGTGTGAAATGCTAAGAATAGTCATAGGAGGTTTCATCAATTTTTGAGGTTATCTTACCAGAAAGGAGAAAAATATTGATCAATGTTACTAAAATCCTTTGTTATTCAACTTAATTCAGATTACCATTAGATTATTTTATTTCAGACGAAATTAAACCACAATAAGTTTAATTGGTGAATTTATAATTTTCATAGAAGTTGCAAGATGAAGTTTGTTATATGTATATATATGAAACGCTGGTTCAGTTTGCTGGGAGTATTGTTTATATTTCAAATTCCAAGAAAATGAGGTATTAAAAATAAAAATGTGTTAGTCATGTTGAATCTACTGTTTTATTCGCATCTTAGCACTCAATGTTTTTCGTATGAATTTATATTCAAAAAATTCCCTTTTGCTCCTATTTGGGTAGCTACCGTAAAATCCGGCGTATAACGCGCACCGGTGTATAACGCGCACCTATACTCTCAAGCTAAATTTTTTAATTTTTAAGTATATTCACCGTATAACGCGCACCCCCTTTTTAACGAAGAAATCTGAATATTAATATACATTGTTCTTATGTTTTGAAGTAATTTATTCAAAGTATTACCCCAGACTTTTGAAAAAATAGTATACTTCTAGAATTACAACTGTTCTTGTTCATAAGGCTAGTTGTTCCTTTTAAATAAACAGTGTATCGATACACATCTAGAAGTAAATTTTCTTTTTATGTCCATCAATTTTGTTATTTTTAAAGCTATCGTTTTTATACCCGGCGTATAACGCGCACCCTTAATTTTCGATCTTATTTTTTATGTTCAAAGTGCGCGTTATACGCCGGATTTTACGGTACTTATTTGTATTAAATCATATTTCACATATTTAGTTTTCAACCGAAATGCATTTAAATGAAATAAATTTTGCAGTTTAAGGCATGATACTGCTTGAGGTTACAAAAATGTTACATTTGTCACATTTACTGTTGAAATGAAAGAAATAGCTGACATTTAATGAAAAATTCAGTATTTGGCTAGTATATTATAATTGTTAACATAAGGATTCATTATTAAAATAATTAGTTTTCGTAGCAGAAAAACAAAATTTCAATCTTTTGTAATTTTGTTAAATACTTTGGCTTTTATAAAATGTCTTATGCTTAACTCGGTATTGTTTAAAGTAGTTAAGTAGAGCTCATTTTTAAATTTTAATTGTAACTCTATTAAATTTTATGTATGGCAACTTTGGTTAAATTGCAGATGTACAGAATTATTTTCATGACTACAATTATAAATAAATATATATTTTTTCCTAAAATTTTGCATTTAAAAAGTTACTAAATTTAAATGTTTGCATATTCTTTTGAAAAAGAAATGAAGCTTCTTTTGATGTAAGCTTTCTTTCTTACATGTTCTTTGTTACAACTTAGAATTCTATATCTGTGGATTGATTTTTTTATTGTTTAAGTTCAGTTAATTTTGTATTGATAAATATGAGAATGAAATATTTTTAAGATGCAATTTTGTTTAACATTATCGCTACATTTATTGTAAAATTCAATAACTTTTTTTTCCTTACTGCTGTTTTCAAACTAAACACAAATGTGGTGAAAATTTTGTATGTTAATTATATTGAATTTTTTCGATGTTCATTCAAGTTGAATATTAATACAGTGAGTTAATTAAATTTAGAGGATTTAATTATATCATTCTAAATATTTAATCATTTGTTTCATTTTCTGAAATAGATTACCATTTGGTATTATAAGGGCTCATGACTCAAGGTAATAAGCTCATAGTTTAAAACAAATATTCCTGTAACACAGCATTCCTGTAATAATTTTTTTAAAAATGATATTTTTTTCTCATGTGCTTACATGATAAGGAAAATATTTGGTGAAAAAAGTTTTAAGAGCAAACATTGTCACATTTTATGTTCTACATTTGGGTGTTGTTCTTGTAGTTGTGAATTAATTACTGTAGTTGTTTTTTCAGAAATGGACATCTTTGTGAAACAAATTGTATTATTTGGGTAAACTTTCATTAGGAGTGAGTTCCACATTACAAAATATGTAAAAATTCTCAACCTAAAACAAACTTTTGACAGAAGGAAAAAAATGTTTCTTGGACAAATGAACAGAAGAAAATGCTGCTATAATTAGCCCTGAAAATGTTAAGGAGTAAGATGAAAAATGCATACTATGGATAAGAAATTCTTTTTAAGAATTTTTTTTTTTTTTATAAGTAGATTTCTCCTAGTTTTCAAATGTGAAAATTTCTTTTATATTTAAAAGTTTAACTATGTTTCTTATAAATATAGATTTGTCTATAGCGCATTATTTTACAGGAACTTGATATTGGTATTATACACCTATGTTTCAATGTTGCTAAATAAATCAAAGCAATTATTATAATTTTGAAAAACCTAGTTTTAGTATCAAAAAATTTTCTAATGGTATTTAAGGTTGTCTGTAGATTTTGTATGATGCCGAACATAATATTACATTTTAAAACATCATTCTCTTCCTAGCATTTACAATATACTTTGTTTGAAATGTTGTTCACTTACTTCAGGATGCATATGCAGTTGGACCCTGGCTTAACAAATTCATCAGGACCACAATTTGGGGCTATTAGCTATATCGGGGTCCAAACAAATTACAAATCTTTTGCACTTGCCTTTTGGAAATTCTATAATAAACAACTACATAAAAAATATCCAAATTTAGAAATTACACACTTTTTATTCAATTGGTAAAAATACTGCTAGCGAATTCTATTACGCACCAGTTAATTGGAAATTTTAAAATGCTAAATAATAGATATTTGAACATGTTTTGGATTCCTGACTTGAAAGAGTTCTTTTTTGACTTTATGTGGAAAAGAAAATGCTGTGTCATATACATCCTGCTACATAAGGTATGTTTTCAAAGTTTCCAAACAATGTAAAGCCTCAGAAAATGTAACAGTTTTGATGGGTTTCATTATCAATTTCTGCATCAGAATCGCTTTTCATTAGCTCCTACAAAACAGCAATTTTCACAGATAGGTAGCACATCATCAAATGTAACATAATCTTTGAAATATCCCCTGCGTTGTGGAATGGATGGAGATAAAAAATGAATTGCCTGTTCTATTCAAAACTCACATCATAGGCTACACTCTTGACTCATCTACACCTGTAAGGTCTAATATTGGTCTGTACCCTTTCCTGTTAAAATTTGCTGCTCACAAAAAAAAATTTTTTTCCCCTGACAAAATTAATATGTTATTTGAAAAAAAAAATCCAATATTTTTCTATTACAAACTAATAAAAAAAATTTCCAGCTGCTGAAATAATTCATAAAATATAGGTTTTTTGCCTTCATTATAATCGGGTTAAATGAAAAATTCATTAAATCAGAGTCTGACTGTATATAGATTGGTACTCTGTTCATGAGGTTTGTTCAAAAGATATTTTTTATATGCTTTTCTGGATTCTTGCTGTGCATGTGTTAGTGAGTGGCGGTTTCAATGTCAGTATTACTGCCTCCAGGCAATGGTTGCTATTTTGAAAGTATTTAGATTTAGATAACTTTGAATGTTCGAAATAAAAAGGTTTTGTAGTGGTTATTAAAATGTCATTGTGGTTTGAATGAAATTTGTTTTAAAAAAATAGTTGAGTGAAGTCAATGAAAATGATCTTCTAAAGTGCAAGTACAATGGTTAGATAGTTTAAAGAATGAATTATATTGTTTATCTGTGTGGATTTGATTATAATAATGAAGAGAAAAATATGCAGTGACGTGTGTGCAGCCAAATATTCGGTGTGTGTATTTCCAATTATGTTAAAACATAATTATAATAAACTAGATATTTTGAAAAGCTTAAAGTCATTTGATTTCAGTAAATTTTAATTATTTAAATCTTCTTTTTCACAGATATTGCTTTTAGTTTTACAAAAAATGTTGACTAAATGTGATTGTAATTTGATAATAGGTATTTAATTATGAGTGTAATTGTCCTTAAAATGTTGTATGTCACTGGTACTTATTTGCTCTATTGGACTTACAAATTTTTACTATAAGTCTTTTGATTTTTTAACTCTATTATTTAAAAATAGTTACAATATTATTGGCTTTTCCCATATGCACCTTATAACTGTATGAGTGTAATAAAAATTATTTTATGCTATGAATTTTAAGTGATGTTGCCAAAAGTGTGAATATATATTTATATACACACACAGTCCTAATGGTTCTGCTTATTCTATTAAGAGAAATTGTTCTTATAATAGACCAAATTTTCCAGGAAATAGTAATGTATTTGAAAGAAAATGACTAAACACTCTTGAACTGAATTTTTAAAATAAGACTTTATTGTGTTGATAGTAACAAATTTTTTTTTACTAGACTCATTAAATAGCTTTGTAGATAATTTTAGTTTCTGTCTATAGTTCTGAAAATGAGGAAATGGATTCAGTATATAGTAAAGTGATTTTCAACATTGAGGTAAAATTTCAAAAATGAATTCTGACAATTTTAATTATTACAAAAACCAGTTTTAAGTAAGATTTTCCTTTGTATATTTCTTTTAAAATAGGTTATCTATTTGATGATCTTTTTCAGTACTTGTTTTTTTTTCATTGCATTTATTGTAATATAATCATGACAGTGATTTTTTTCCCCCCAATTGAATAGATTTTGTATTTTTTCTTATGTATACACTGTTTTTATGGATGTCATATATTTTGAATATTTTTGTTTGTACTGCAAACATGTATTTTTACTTGTTTTTGTTTTGTTAACTTATATTTTGTATGATTTTTTGCCGTTATGTGATACTTAACATTTAATTGATGTTAAAATACATTGAATATTAAATGTTTTAACATTTTAAAAACTGTTTAATTCAAAACTAAAGTTTTGAAATGTTCCATAATTATTATACTTGTTTTCATTATTCATTTTGAGTTTTTCCATCTATCAAATTGTGAAAGAATTGAGTAAATGATTGAAAATTTGACAATTAACTGAAAAAAAAATTATTTTTCTCATTTTAAAATACACAAATTTCTAAACCATGATTTGTAATAATTTTGTTAACTGAAAAAGAAATCATGCATTTTTAAAATTTGCTTAAAATTTGATTTTTTTCCTAATTTATCGATTTGGGTTGTATCAAGGTGAAGTGGAGACAAATATTAGAAATTTATCAAACAAAAAATAAATCCTCAATTTTTGTTGTGCTTAAGGTGTTATACAATATCATTTTACCTTTTGACGAAAATTAAAAATACAATGTAATTCTACTAAAAATGAAGATTATATGTGATTAAGTTCTCTATGAATAATGAATTTATAATAAAGTAATTTTCCTGAATCAAGTTTTTTATATCATGTTTCTTGTATCCTGGTGTAATTTGAAATTTTAAAACATATTTAATAAATCATGAATCTATGTAAATTGTACTGCATTCATAATTTTTCTCTTGTTCCTGAAATGTGGGCAACATATAATGAAACATAAATTACTGAGAACATTGCATGCAGATCGTGAATTTCGTGGGAGTTAGATAATTCAGTAAAATCGCAACAAGTCAATAACTACTCCATTTTTCTTAATGAAACTTTTTATTTATACAATATCCACTCTCCAGATCAAATACACTAAATAATAATTTTTTTGTGACCAGTGCTCTAGTGCCAGAGTGCAAAAAAATGTAAAAATATGTTTCCAACATCCAGTATGTTAAGAATTGGTATTTACAAATAAATAATCAGACGTAATCTTGTCTTTTTATTTACTTTTAACCAGTTTTTAATCTACAAATTGCATTTACTGATTTAAGAAGTCTACTTCTGCCTTAACGCATTTTCCAGTTGTTACATCAAGAGCACTCACTTTGATTTCCGTATCACCAAACATCATTTGTGTTTGGATTTCTCTTCCTTGAATAAATCGACTGTCTGATAAGTCTAATATTAAAGTTGCACATCGTTTCACTCCTGGGTCAGTAATAAAATACACATTGTCTTTTTCACTACAATAAATATGTATAACACTGCAAGATTGACCATCTTTAGCTGGCGTATATCGTCGCACCACTACGTCTCCGACATCTACAGATTGTTCATTAATTACAAACTTATCAAATACATCAGCACACCATTGTATTCCATCTTTTATCACAAGTTTTTCTCTTGGATGGACGCCGTGAATGAATCGATTTAATACACCAACACCATAAGTCATTCTTAATCGTCGAATATTTATAGTTGTAGGATCTAATCCAAAGAGTACAGCTCCCTTAAGAATTGCTAGACTAACTCCTTGAGGAATAATAACCCTTAATCTTGAGGAAAATGCATCCTTTATCTCTTTTTGTAAAATAAGTGATTCTGCAAATCCACCTACAAGGAAAATGTGATCTATTCTAATATCTTTTTGGTTAATAATATTTTCTATGTGTTGTCGAATTTTTTCAACTGTTCTCCGGAATAGACCTTCCATTGCAGATGGCTCCAAGCGAAGCATTCCTTGAGAGGACCACTTTACATTCTTGTGACTAGACTTCTTTATTGCTGTTTCTGCCTATAAATACAAAAACAGACACAAATTAAATGACTCTTCTGTATTCGTAAGATATGTATTTTTTTCATAATTAATCAAAAAACATAACATATAAGATGCTGAAACTTAACAAAAAGTAAAATTGTTGGATGTTTCGTATTAATTTACGGAATATATTTTATTACAATAATCAAGACTAACCGTTTTTAAAATAATACTAGCTGTTACAGTAAATTATACTTACAGAAGATCCTTTATATTTCTCATAGAATTCTATGAAAGAATAAGGTAGTGAAATATTTAATGGATTCGTCTTATAAGGGTTAGCATTCCTTTTCCTTGCTTCAAATGCGATCATCAAATCGACATAACCAGTTGGCCTCTTTGACTTGAATTGTTGGATAAAATCTTCACCAAAAATATCACATAATAAATTTTCAAATTCCATATCTACGCCCATTGCACCATATGGCCCTCCAGATGCTTTTTGAAGTTCTTTTAATGTTCCCTGTTTATCCAATAATTCATGAACTGTAATATCCACTGTACCTCCTCCACAATCCACAACCATGTAACGAGTTCCTGAAAATTATTTTAATGCATTACTATCTGAAAACATTTTTTATAAATAAAATATATACCTATATATAAATTCAATACCGAAATACAATTTGAAATTCGCAATTCGATGTGTTTTATTCCTTAACTAGTATTGATTTATTATAGTAAAAATGTTGAAAAGTTTCCTCAAAAGTACCCAAGCATGCTCTTCTTTCAGACTTTCTAAAGGGTTGTTCTACCCTCCCCCTTCTTCATCCCCACTATTTCTGATCGAAATTTTTGATTCGGTGGAATCTCACTTAACGGGCAAAGCTTTGCACAATGAGTACAAATGGTTGGCGAGTATATAGCGGTGTCATAGACTCTTCTCTGTATGAAAAGTGTTGAAAGAAACAATTCAGATTAAGCTACATTTGAACAAAGGGAAGTGGGCATTCTCGAAACTGAAGCCGAACCATAAGGGCAGAGGGGGGGGCCCCAAACAATCCCTTTGACACTATCGAACTGGGAATCAACAAGCCAGTTTAAAATTAAAAGAAGGAATGAGTGAAATTTTTACAAGGACTTCATGACAGCCAGCTAGGCAATCTGAGTATAGGTTTATAAGAATGCCACACACACATTGTGGCTTCAAAGGTTTAGTTGTCGCATAAGAACTCTTACGTCTTCCTGTTTTGTGAGTGAAGATAATTTTTGCTTGAATGTGATAAAGTTAGAACATCATGTGTTGGTAAGAAGAGGTTTCTTGTATAAAATTTAATTAAAAATCAATAATGTATTTATTGATTCAATTTTCAGATTGGAATTAATAACTTTCTAAT
Organism: Trichonephila inaurata madagascariensis; assembly: GCA_019973955.1. Classification (NCBI taxonomy): domain Eukaryota; kingdom Metazoa; phylum Arthropoda; class Arachnida; order Araneae; family Nephilidae; genus Trichonephila; species Trichonephila inaurata. The sequence goes on from BMAV01009947.1 coordinate 104,119, forward strand.
TCTCCAGTGGGCGTTTGTTCTGAATCTAATAATTTTATTTTGAAGAATTTGATTCGCCTTTGAGTATGCTTGGAGACCTCATAAAGGTTTCACATAACGAGTGAAGAGTTGAGGGGAAGTCCTATATTGTGCACCTGCTACATCAGTCTGTGTTTAGCATTCTTTCCTTTTAGCATATTAATGCCCCTTGTGATTGTACATTTTTCCAATCTTGTGTTCAAATATATTAGTTTCGAACTGTGTGTGAGGGAACATGAGTCGTCAAAAAATGTAACAAGCCGCTAGATATAAAAGAAGAAAAATATGCGAAATGAATGAATAGCAGAAATGTGTGTGAAACATAAAATCATTGAAAAGCGAGAATGAAGCTTAAATGTGGCTGATCCAGCTAGCACTTACATACCATTGGTCTACATCATAGCTTCTCAACGTCGGCCATAAGAGGCTTTCAGGGGGCAGTAAAAAACCCAGAGAAAATTAGGGGGTGTTAAGATGACACGGAGGGTGATGTGAAGATTAACCAAATGTAGTCTAAAAAAGACTACAAAAACACGCTGATTAAGTACCAACAAAAGTAAACTTTAAAATTGGTTACCCTATGTTGTGTGATTGAGTGAATATATTTAAATCATTTCTATTACGTGTGTGAAAATTTACATATTTCGGGAAGTGGATGAAAAACTTTCTCATCCAATGTTACATGAAATATCTCATATATATAATACAGGTAAAGAAGGGGGTGGTATCAAAATATTCACTAGAAAAGGGGGCACCCGTTCAAAAAAGTTTGGGAACCTATGGTCTAGAATCAACGATTTGCACTATTCTTAAAAAAAATCAGATGATTAAGATGTTTCAAAGGAGTGACAAGAATATCCACGCAACGAGGTTACGAATTCTCGACGATGTTGAAGGATTATATTTTATGTGATAAACGAAAAGTAATTGCGAAGCTAAACTGTATAAAGGAGAGCATTTGTGAGAGAAGGCGAAAGTTATTTTTTTTCTGACCTTCATAACCTTTTAATTATCATGCCCGACCGAATATTATACGAGGTAATTTTATTTTGAGTATATATATATATCTTATTTTATACCCGAATAAATATTGGGAAAAGTTTATTTCGGCATCGTCTCTTAGTATTTTGCATAATGGCGACAATAATGTCATGTACCCAAATCATCAAATTGGCTTGACAGTTAGAGAGTTAAGAGCTGTGGTGTAACGTACGACCCCGCATAGTGGGGGACCCAAAGCTTGACTGACACCAAGTACGTATTTAAAAAATTTATTAAATATTTAAGACAAAATCTGACTTTGCGGGGGTGGCTAATATTCTCCATCACGCCACGGGTTAAGATGACAAGATCATAAACAGTTGAAGATGTATTTAAGGAAAACGGATTGGTTCGAGAAAAAATTTAAGATTAGACCCCCCCACACCCACAATGTTAAAAGCCAAGATGAAACAAGCTCCGACATAAAAGCAGCAGAGAACTTTATCGGCAACTTCAAGAAGCTTGTGGAATGAGCGTTATCGATTGCAACAGATTTTTAATTGAGACGAAACTGGTTTCTTCTGGAAAAAATTGCTGAAACGAATCTATATAACATCAGAAGAGGTTGCATTACCCGGCTACAAGTTAATAAAAAACTGTCTCACGCTGCTATTTTATACCAATGCAAGAAGGGTGTGTGTGTGTGCGTGCGTGTGTGTGTGTGATGTTTTCTTGTCATGGACAAAACTCCTACCCGTTTTCTAAACCTACAAGATATTACCTCCTTGAAGTGTTTAAATTGATCAGAAGCTGATCAACTAAGCGCTCATGGATATGCGTTGTGTCGGTACTTTTACGATGAAGAGTTTGTCTTAGGAGGAAGAAGCAGTCGCAAAGCCATAATCTTCTGGCACAGTAACAGAAATGCTAAACGGAGGAGGGGAGACTGTTGTATCGTATATATTGAGAAGAATCAACCTTAGGCAGTGACTAAGTTTACCACAAATTTATTTAATAATAATGCTGTGTCACATTTTCATCAAATTTTAAAGCGTCAACAAATACATAGGGTTCTAGAAAGCTTCTTATAAAAAACAATTATAAGAAACTGTGTATGTATTCTACAAAATATAAGCTAATTATTTACATTTTATTATTCTTTTTATTATAATTGTTATTTTCTGCTAATTGAATTTACAAACCAGATTAGTACATTCCGCTTTACAAGAAAAGATAATTTGGATTCACATTACTTTTTTGAGTATTTTTTACGGTATGGAACGCATCATTGTATTTTTCATTAATTTTTATTACAACTGTTTCACGTAATGAGTATTTCGCATTACGAGTATGCTCCCGGGACGCGTTATGCTTATTAAGCGCGAGATTCCTCTGTATTTCAATGAACAGATTTTGACATAAAATTATTTAAATTGTTATAAAGTTAAGTAGGTATAAAATGTGTGTGGATATTATTTCACATATGTTTGAATACATGCTTTCATATTTTTTTAATGTTCCTAAAACTTTTTCCATTTTTCAAATTAAATCACTCCATGTATGTATTTGACATTTTTATTCAAAGTAAAACAAAACAAAAAAATTGAGTTTATGGGAGGTCTAAATATTGTCAATGTAAGCTTATTTGCGCTATTCTTATTTGGTGGTTGTCTAATAAGAACGAAATATATAATGCATATCATAGAAGAAAAAAAAGCCCATTTACTGTTTATTTTACATTGATTATTTACTACATTCTTTGCTTAATCAGTGCATTGGATCTGATTATGTCAAGTATATTTAAGCTAGTTATTTTTATATTATTGTTTCTTATTTCTTTATTTTAATCAAAATAATGCGTCATAGTCTGGAACTCATAGCTAGTAATGTGTTTCATTCTAATCGCATATTCAAGAATTTCGCTAAAGATCCTTGTGTACAAGAACTAATGCACGTTACATTTGTCGGACTTCGTCTTTGCGTGCCGTGGATCTGGAATGTGGTACGCTAGCTTCTGTTGAACAGAAACAAAAAATAGCCAGCCGAAAAACATTCCATATACAGACAAATTAAAGTAATTTGTTATATAATTTAATGACTTGTTGGTTATCTTTTCTGCTAAAAAATGCTTAACATTTTTGCATAAATTATTTATTTTGTGTATTCCTTATAACGATGCATTATCAAATTAATTCTTTAGTGTTTATCTTGTTTTAAATGAAAAAATAGATTATTAGTAAGATAAAAATTATTAATTGCTTTATTTCAACTATTTTATTACTACATTGAATATAGGGGACATTATTATTCTTAATAAGTGTGTAATTTATACGTACACCTTGTAAAATTAAGTTTAAGATATCCCTGATTTGATTCTATTATTTTATTGACATGATTTGGTGTTCCTATCACCTGGTAAAGGAAATTATTCTATGCGTAGTGTTTAGTAATTAATATTAATCATATATGCCTGATTTATTTTTAAAAAATGGGATTCGTAATAAACATTAATATTTTGTGAAATATCAATAAAAAAAATTGTGTTTTTATATTCAAATGGAATTTTAAAAAAAAAGGATTATTACCATTATTATTATTATTTATTAACAAAAATTTGTATTTTGAGTCCCGGATATTAATTTTGTTAGTAAAATTAATAAACTTATAAAGAGTTTATTATTCTTCCTTCCTGTTTAATGAGAGCCCGGCTGTTGGATTATTACGGTGTTGAATTTTGCATATGAATTTTTTCAGACAAGTTTGTTTCCATCAAATCAAAACGAAGCCGTGATGTGGAATCATTAAATAAATGAATTGTACTAAATTTGCTGGTAAGGGTTTTCTGATTATTATTTCGCAAAAGAGAAAGATTAAAACTATTATAGCCTTGACAGAAAAGATGGAGTAAAAAAAAGAGAGAGAATAATGGCAAAGTGCCACTTTCTGATCAAAAAGAAAAAGCTGACTGACGAGAATAACAAGGCAAAAAAAAAATCTGTATTTCGTTTTTCAGAACTTGTCTTGGAAAGTTGAGAACAAAGTGTATAACCAAATTCTATCATAAAGTGTGATGTGAGTTATACATATTGTGGTAGTAAGTCGAAATAATATCGGGGTGAAAGAAAAGACCTTAAACAGTTACAATACAGTTGAATTAGATATAAATAATAAATTACAAGCTGAATTCTGAATCGGGGAATTATTTTCAGGAGAAAAAAGGCTAATTATGCATGATCTCAATAGTTATCATAGTGATTTCAATAAAATCAAGTATTTTCTGTAATTATATACATAATGTGTTAATTGCGTTATGTGAATAATCTTCATCCTGTGCATGAAAATGATTATTTTGGAGAGACTCGTGAAAACAAAGGTTTTGCTTAGAGATTTTTATCGATCATCATCTGGAAATAATTTTGACTGTTTAAAATATGTTAAGTACAGTATTATACCAAATCTTTTTCATGATTGACTCGAATTAATAAATATTCTACAGGGCTTCTTCCACTTTCATGTTAATCTGTTTTAAGTAATCGCATGTTTTTAATCTAAACACAAATGTATTGAAGAGTGTTGTGAGAGAGAAAACAGTTTAATGCGTTTTGTAAAATTTTAGCACTTTGTTATTTATTATTTTAATGTTTCGTGTAGAAGCTCTGGAGCCAGTATTTTTCTTGTGTTATCTGCATTTTAGGAAATAATCAGAGTGCTTAACCTTTTATGAGAAATAAACTTGAGCATTGATGATTACTTTCAGTTATCCTGTAAAAAATTTACATTTTAAAGTTATTTATATCTCCAGTAATATAAAAAAGGAGTAAGACAGTATTTAGATTGGTGTGTGTAAAGCATGTCTCTCTATAGACATTAGAGCTTTGATAATGGTCAAAGAAAATGTGACTAAATATTAATGTTGTCAGTATTAATTCTCTATTGTGTTGCATAACACTTTCTCACTATCTCTTTTGTTGTTTTTCCTAAGCTTAATGTATAAAACATCATTACAGAGAATTATGCTGTAGCGGTAAGATTTTTGTTACAAATTTTATTAATAATGTGTCGATTTATAAATTTTTGAGAGTTCAGATTAATTTGACAACACACTTTGTTGATTTAATTTATACAAAGGAATCTATTCCAATGTATTGTTCCATGATTGGATTAAATTTGAACTTTTCATAATAATCACGCTTAATTATATCAATAAAATTACTTGCAATTGAATCTGTGTTGCAATTATGAAATTTTTGATTTCAAATACGGTCGAAAAAGAAAATTTTCCCCTTATGTTTACCTTAAAAGATAACAAGGAACATTTTAAAAATGATTTTATTGTTAAATGTATTTTATTAAATTAATTTTTCTGATAATGAAATTTTGGTTAAATATTTTTGTGATTTTTCTTAGCTCGAATATGTCAAAAGTCACACACTACACACAATTATTTTTATAATTATTTCTATAAAAATAGTTTAATAACTTATGAGTTTTATTTCAGTCATAATCTGCAGCTATTGTTATTTAAGGTATTTATAAAAAAAACTCACCAGCCGTAAATGAACCATCAATTCCTTGTAGAGGTAAAACGCAAGAGCTGAAATCTACAAAAATATCAATGTCATTTAAAATACATTTGCATGTATAACGCAAAGAAGAATATTTTTCATACACATGCTATACTTTTATGAAGCAATGCTACATCCGTGTAGGAAATATGAGTTTCAGTATTTTTATGTTGAAACGTACAGATTTAGATAAAAATTGATTAGATACAATTGGGTCATTTGGAGCTACACAGCTAAGCTTAATATTATGACCACTCCATAGGTTAACATAATCACAATTGTGACCATTTTCATGTAATAAGAACAAAGCTGTGTTTTGAAACAAATATAAAAAGATAATTGCAGATCACGTGTTCGTAAAGCAAAAGTTGCCGTAACGGGGAAATCATGTAATTTAACAAGCTTTGTATGTGTGAAAAGGGCATGATCTGTCACAGGGCACGGAGTGGAACCACCCCTTTTTATGAAATGTTTAAATAGTGCTGTATATAATAAAAAGGAAAATGAGTGTTATCTGCAGTCCCAGCGTAAAAATTGTAAGTTACCACGGCAGTTAATAAGAGAAGTGAACAACCCCATAGTTAAGACTGATCGACGAGCTACCTTAGATACATTGACAGCCCAAATGAATCAGCAATGTACAAGAAAGCTATCATGGATAACTGTGCAATGCACGTTATTGCATATTGGTCTCTACAACTGACATTGTTTTGAGTACAACGTTCCTAAGATAAAATAAAATCTGACTGCAACTGACATCTGATTACCATATACTTGTTGACAAGTGGTCATCATAAGAAACGTCGTGAATTGGCATTGCAGTAAAAATATTTTATTGTAGAACAATAGAAAAGGGTTCTTTACCTAGACGAATATCGTTTCCTACTGCATTGAGTCAATGAGTGCTGGCATATTCACCAGGAGACAGTATGGAAAAAAATTTCCACACACCCTTCCTGACACTAATATAGTGGAAGAGGCAGTATAATGGTCTGGAGCATATTTTATTGCCATACTTTAGATCTATCAATACCTATGGAATGTATTCTCTTTAACCATACATATTTATCCCCATCCTAGTCAAAGAAGTGCACCTCTATGTAGCAACAGAGTATTGTACGAATGTTGGGGTCTTTCAATAGGCCACAGAACCAAAATTGTCCATGAATGGTTTGAGAAGTTGAAAGACAACCACTTACTACAATGGCTACCAAATCCTTCAGATCTAAAACCCTGCCAATATCTGAATCAGCCCATCAGTAGCAAAACTCTCTACCTCGGAATCTTCATGGATTACTTGATGCTTTGTTGTTCTCGTTTGCCAAATATTCCCGTGGAAACCTTCCACGTACACAATGAGTCCATGACCAGTCGACTAACTGCTGTTTCAACTGCAAAAGTAGGCTATTCCGGATATTAGGTAATTGGTCATGATATTATGATTCAACTGTGTATTTAAAAATATTACAATAGTTACACTCTGTTTAAAATAAAATGAATTTTAAAAATGTCATTTCAACCATGTCTCACAGTTTATGTTACTGAGTAAGTACTTTATGTTATGTAAGTAAGAATAAAGAGCATAATGAAGGTATAAAGTATGTGTAATTATCGCCAAGAGTAAGTATATCTGCAGATAACTTCATCAAATTTTAATCAAAAATTGAAGTGCCCGTAAATCAATCATTTATCAACAATAGCCGTCGAGTAACTTCTAGTGCAGTCATAATTTATATCAAGCTTGAAACACACAAATTATCAATAGTAGTTTTCTACTTAATAAAAAACCATAACCTTCTTTAAACTCCATAAAAAATGTAATTTATTACTAAGGTAAGTAATGAAATATCACTTCAATTTTTTTTTTTTTCCTTTTAGTTTGATAGCAAGTTCAAGATAAATTTTTAAAACAAAGCTTTTGTGAAGTTTAATATATAAATGGAAAAACCTTCTTAATTTGAATAAGTGTCCTTTATATGTACTATTTTTCAAACTGTCTAATAGTCATTACTTTAACAAGTTAGTTCAATTACATAATTATAAAAGTAAAAAGTACTAAAAATGGGGAATCAAAATGTTATAAAATAGATGTAGTTTTTCTGAAGTATATTAATAAATCATTTTGTTTTAAAAAGACGAAGAGTTCTCAATAATTCTTAATTAATGAACAGATAAAAAAAAATTCCTAGTGTATTTTTATAAAATTAAAAGAACTTTTTTTTTTTTTTGCTTATGCCACATAATTGTAAATGTTACAGGTTTGACATATGTATTTAAACTATAAATATATCTATTTAAATAACTATCGATGACGATTATATGTAAAATTCATTTTTGGTGCAATTTGATATTACAGTTAGGGTGATTTAACTATTTTGCGCATTGTAAAATGTTTACATTTCGTTACATTATTTACCCTTGTCGGTAATTGTTGATCCTGCCTCAGATTCTGCTTCCCTTTCTTTTTGCCACTGGAAAGATGACCTTTGAAAATGAGTTTCTTCTGGAACTAATTGATGAAGTCTCATTCTTCTGCAGTATATAGAAGCTGCTTCAGGTTCCAAAGCAATCAAAAGTTGTTCTGGATAGTCAGGGCTAGCGATTCCAGCCTATTTAATGATAGTGCAATTTACTGTATATGACAGGAAAATGTATCAATAAATACATTATACTGAAAAATACAATCGTTATACATATTTAAATATCTCTTTAAACATTTTAGTGTCTTCAAAGAATATTAATTATTTATTATTGCTTTCCTTTTCTTTTGTGAGCTTAATAATTATATTTTCTTTGTGTAAATATCATATTTTCCATAAAATAAATGGTAGATCAGTAAAAAAAAATAATGTACTAATGTTATTCAAATATACGTGACTAAATGTCTTTTAAGCTTCTCAAGTATTACATGACTAAATATTTTCGCTTTTGCCACTAGTATTCATATTATATAAACACATTTTCCCATTCAACTAATTGAATAATGATTATTTATGTTGTGCCATGAGTGTTAATGTATTTACTCAAAAGACCGTTTTTAACTGTTCATAATGTTACTCAATACCTCCAAGTTAACAAGTCCTAATGAGCCCTTAAGGACAAGAGTAATGTTTCTTTAGGACTAAACAAAAGTCAGAAAGAAAGTATAACATATATATTTAGAAATTAAGTAAGCCATTCAAGTGAAGAAATATTAAAACATACTTTTTCAATCGTTGATGGTAGAGTATCTTTAATACCGGCAAAGATAACCGTATTTAAGTAGTAGATAATAAAAAGCGTGTATTTAAAAGCTGAATTAGTAGATCTGATGTTTTTAATGTTATTTACACTTTAAGGCTATAAGTTATTTATAGTTTTAAGCGATGCAACTAGTTTTTCCCTCCTTTAACTGTAATCAAAGAATAAAAACTTTGACGATGAGCTAAAAGACTGATTAACTCCTACTAACAAGTTAGCGAGAAATTTGATTTGTTTGAAAAAGATAAAATTACCAAAAGAAAAAAAACATATATTGTACTTTCTCTGTGGTTTCGCAAAAAGTTTCAATTTATTTTTTGTACCTTCAAATTTGCGTAGTTTTAATGGTATTATTGCTAATATATTTTTAATATTTTGAATTTTCCTCTCAATTTGTTGATGTGGCTGCAGTAGCCTAGTGATCAAGGTCACGAACTCGTGGCCAACGTTCTCGAGTCACGGCGTCGAGTCCTTATGCCAATGAAGACCTACAATGTAGAGGGCCTGATACACGTTAAGTCTATTGTGGTTCAAAGTCCTCAAGTTGTGGTGAAAAAATTCAGAGAGTGGGCGCCAGCTCAAATGCCATCCTCGTTATTTGACCTTGGCTCAAAATTGCGATGTTTTTAGATAATACTCCCTGGAATTGCTTTGGAGTAGGGGTCTTCAAACTTTTACGCTCGAGGGTCAAATAAATAAATTTACAATGATCCTCGAGCTATATCAATAAATTCACAGTGATCCTCGAGTCACACGACTGTCAAAAAAATATTGTAGACTGGAAATTTATATATATATATATATATAAAGGCTTGTTTTACAAGACTACAACTGATCCTCAGGGAAGTGATGGTGTTTTCAGATTTGTGTGTATATATATATATATATATATGACATGATTTTGGAGTCAGAAACAGACTTAGTTTTATAAAAGGTCTTTATTCTAGAATGAGTACATCTCTTCTGACGCACGAGGCAGAGAGAAAAAAGAACGCCACCGAAAATCTTAAGTGGGTTAAACACTTAAAACACCGATCGCGGCGTTCATGAGTGCTCTTGAAAGTTAATGCTGACTTATAGGGCTATTAAATATAACGATCTGGAATTAGACATATGTTAGGCATAATTAGACACTAGGCCATATGTTCGGAAGAAATAAATGGGTGATTACTTTGATACTTGAAGAGGTGAGGAGAAAATAAAAGTGAAGTGCTAGATAGGGAATTTAATTTTTAACCTAATTTAATTATCCTTACATTTGCCCCCAATTTTAAAAGGGAGTAATGGCGGAGTTTTTTCTCTCTTTACAAACTTTATCAATTTTCAGCATATAGATAACAATACATAACATAATTTGGAAACGCATATTACACACAGTAGAAATATTTATGTAAAATGAATACTAAAATCAAATTGCTCTTAAATAAACGAAACTATAACAACAAACACAGTAATGACGCTTCCAAAATATAAAATGATAAAAATTAATTTCCGTACATATAACCGAAGATTAGCTTGTTCAAATCTATTCGACGTCCAGAATAAGAGCTCGCGTTTCCTCCTATTCCTTCATAATAATAGATTCGTATTATTGCTAGCAGATAATGTTTTCAAAAAAAAATTTTATATTGGAAAATAAATTGAAAAAGACCGTAATTTGATGTAAATGCAAGCTTTTCAGATTCATTATCATCCAATTTAATGTGCCAATAACCACTACAGAGCTCGATCGTTGAGAAAATTTTCGCATGTGTTAATTTGTCTAAAACTGCATCTATTCGGGGAATGGGTTCTGCATCTAATTTTGTGATAGCATTTAGCTTTCTGTAATCGATACATAATCGTGTACGAGCATTATCCTCTTTTTTAAAAGCCAATGTTATAGGGGCAGCGTAAGAACTATAAGATGCATTATTATTCCTGCTTTCAATAATGCAACTAATTGCTTTTTTATTTCCATATCTTTAAAAGATGTCCTATATGGTCGATTTGCAATGGGTAATTCTGAGGTAAGTATTATTTTATATAGGAGAATTACATTTTAAAAAATTCTCCCACATCAAACTTATTTTTAGCAAAGACATGTTTTTATTTATCAATAATAACATTAATAATATCATAATCACTGTTAGGAATTATTTCTATATTAAACTCATTATCAGTTTTCTTAGTGATAATTTTATTATTACTAATTTTAAGATTTTCATTTTCTTTAATACTTTTCTTAGATTCATAATTTTTTAAAATTTTTTTTCCTCTTTGAAAAATTTTATAGTCACTAAAATTAATATTTAGTTCAAAAATACTCATAGTTTTATTAGAAATTATTAAATATTTCAGTTCTACATTTACTCTATGAGGAATTTAATATCTTTAATAATTTCTCCTATTTTCAATTGTAAAGTAATTGCCTCACTCACCTTAATTTTTGTTTTGATATACTCCACATGGTGTTGTCCCTTGATTTGGGATAGTAATTTTTTTGATATAATGTTGACATTTGATCCTGTATCCAAGAGGACCTCAACTTGTTTGAAATTGACTCTTCCCTGGATGATCATGAGTTCTCATGTTCGATGAGGATGGAATACTGTATTATTTTCTTGGGTTCTTTGACGGGGGTAGAAAGTTGGCGCAACCGGTCGCAAAATTGTTGGTCGTTGTGGCAATCGTTGGTTTCTCGGATACATGGTCGTAGTATGACGGACGCTGATGAGAATATACATTGTATCTTGAACCGGTTATGGTATCCGGGTGTTGAGATTGATCATTTCTCCAATTCCATCTTCCATACTGTTGTGTATGGGCAAATTGATTCGTATAGTGAGGTATATTCTTGTTACTGGATACTTTGGGTATATAACTTCATTCCTATTTGATTTTGATTTTTCTTGGATATCTAAAAGTTTCATTTTTTCCTTCAGTTCCTCTATATTGCTGCAGCTTTGTAACTGTATTTCTATGGATCTATTTTCCTTTAATCCTTTTATGATGTAGAATTTTTCAGCTTCTGCTTCCATGTTTATCCGGGATGCGATTTCTTTTATTCTGTAGAAATATTCTATGTGGGTCTCTTTTGATGTTTTTTCTGTTTTAGTTAATTGAAGATGAATTTCCGCTGGATTGACTTGTGTTCCGAATTCCCGAATTAAATTATTTTTCAGTTCGTAAAAACTTTTAGGGATCGAGTGTGATTTGATGTAAGTCTTCACAGCTCCATCTACTAACTTGGTTATAAATAAGATTTTCTGTTTTTCTGTTATATCAAAGGAATCGCACGTACTTTCAAAATTTCTAAGGAATGTCTGGATGGGCATTTCCAGGTTATATTTTTGGAAAAAACTCTGTGTAGATCTTCAAATCAAATATCATTTTTTATTATGGTTATAGGTTGTTTTAATTTTTCTTCATCTGCATCTATATTCTCTTCTTGCTTAATTTTATTTTCGTTCTTTGCCTCCATTTTTGAAAGATAAATTTCTGAAATTTTGTTAGGAGAAGACGATGATTCTAGTTCCTTGGCGGTAAGAGCGATGTTCTATCGGAGATTAATAGCGCGTTTCTTCTCCTTCCGTACCATAGAGCTTCTTTTCAATTTCGGCAATCCGACGTCTTCAACAAAGAGGTATAACGCTGTCGGAGTTCCATCAAATTCTCCATAGCATTTATTACGGTCGTTGGCGTTCGTTTTTAATTTAAAATTATTTTACTATTGAGAAAAGTTTACTTTAAGATTCGAAATTTATTCGCAGATAGAATATCCTGCCGGCTTTATTTCTGACATGATTTTTGGAGTCAGAAACAGACTTAGTTTTAAAAAAGGTCTTTATTCTAGAATTAGTACATCTCTTCTGACGCAAGAGGCCGAGAGAGAAAAAAACGCCACCGAAAATCTTAAGTGGATTAAACACTTAAAACACCAATCGCGGCGTTCATGAGTGCTCTTGAAAGTTAATGCTGACATATAGGGCTATTAAATATAACGATCTGGAATTAGACATGTTTATTGGCTAGGCCATATGTTCCGAAGAAATAAATGGGTGATTAGTTTGTTACTTGACGAGGTGAGGAGAAAATAAGAGTGAGGTCCTAGATAGGGAATTTAATTTTTTATCTAATTTAATTATCCTTATATATATATATATCGGTTTCAAAAAAGTTAAATGGAAGTCGAATTAAAACACTTTGCAAACCTGTTAAAGATAAGATTCCACCTTTTTTTCTGAAAATTTCTGAGATTTTATGCATAGTCAGATTTTTTTTAATGTTTAAAATTATTTCAAATATAGTGAAAATTTTGAAAAAATTGTCATTTTCAGAAAATTTTATCTAAATAGATATCGAATACATCTGTGAAATGTTTTAAGCATTAAGAATACAGAAAAAATGGCCTTTTGTATGACAAAAAGCAAACAAAACTTTTTTTAAATTGCCTCAAATTCAAGTGAAGGGCTTCTAAAATGCCTTTAGCGGCCCATTCATGGATTGTGGGCCATGGGTTGAAGACCATTACTTTAGAGTAAAACATTAATAAGTACTTACAAGGAGAGGACACTACTAAGGGAATTCATTTGGGGTCGAGACTTGGTATAATAGTAGTACTCCTTTAGGATGTTCACCCCTCAATGTAATTCCGCCGAATGGCCAGTCAATTCGGAGAAAAAGTCGTCGAAATTCATGCTTAGCTTTTATACAAGTAAACAAACAAAAAAGTTTTTTACAAAGTAAAAAAAATACAGTAATTAAATAAATATTTATATTAAATTTTATAAATATATTTTTATATTAATAAATAATATTTATAATAAAATATATAATAAATATTAAATGATATTATACATAAAAATTAGTTACAAATAGTTTTATAATGTGAAATAAAATATGCTGTAAATAAAATATTGTATATAATATAAAAATAATTTGTAAAGTATATTATTATTAAATTAATTATTTTATAACTAATATAATAAAAAATATGTCTTTTTTTATATTTTATTAATTTAATTATTCTATAATTTTATAAAATATTTAATAAGTCTTTTTTAAATAAATCTAAATAATTTTAAAAAAATTAATAATTATTTCAATAATAAATAATAAATTTAATAATCAATTAATAATCATTTTAATAATAAATGAATAATTTTAATAGTAAATTAATAATCATTTCAATAATAAATTAATAATCATTTCAATAGTAAATTAATGATTTTAAAAATAAATTAATAATTTGAATAATAAATTAATAATTTTAATATTAATTCTTATTAATAATAATCCTTATTAATAATAATCCTTATTAATAATAATTCTTATTAATAATAATTCTTATTAATTAATTTTAATTATTAATTATTTTAGTTAATAATTATTTTAAATATTTTTATTAATAATAATTTTAATAATAAATAATTTAAATAATAAATTTATTTGATTGTTTTTACTTTATAAAATACAAAATAATTACATAAAATA